>NTHP01000081.1:1137443-1165586 GCA_003416845.1 Oplegnathus fasciatus
ATATACAGTATTTTACAGTAAGTAATCCATCAAACAAGCTGCATCTCCATCATATCAGGAGTGGACAACACAGATTGACTGATATTCAAGCAATAATGCACTTCAAGATGTGCCAATACAGGCAAATAATGAATGACTCTAGTTCACATTGTGGCATTCCCTTTGTTGATTTTCCATCATCACATCCCATCAAAGTGCATTATTGAACTTTACTGGCTACTGACCATAGATTTTTACAGTAAAGAAAGACTAATACTGACACTGTCGTAGATATGAGCAAACTAATATTGTTACCCAAGAAAATGTAGTAAAAGTAAAGGTGGAATAAAAATGTTGAGTGTGAAGTTCAGATTTTGCATTTCAGCAGTGAGATAAACTTGTATATTTATTTTAGGCCTTCAATACCAACAGAGCCATGCTTTATTTTGTACTGTACTGTGTATTACATAATGCATTATGAGGTGAACACATGTTGTTTTTGATGCACACACACACAAAACTGCGGAGATTAATTACGAGGGGTTGGATGTTGCATCAGCAGCCAATTATCACCTGAGGAGAGTCGGTTGGCCTCTGTCGGTTAGCAGCTACCCTTCTTTCTTCTCACGCCTCCCCCGAAATCAGCTGTCCATCAGCCAACCAGCAAATTGGATAGGAGCCAGGAAACATATTACCACCCAAATACACAGTGACAACAAATCTGGGATCGCAGTAATAAACTCTAATCTGTCAAGAAGAATGAGGGATGAAGGATGGAGCCTGGTCAGAGAGCTGCAGCACACTGAGAAGAGAGTGGAGGGACATGAGAGAAATGAATGATGTGTTTAAACTTCATTCATTCAGGGAAGGTCTACAGTGATTTACTGGTGGCTGCTGGGTAGTTCCATGGGGGTAGCTGGGGGTTCAGTGCCTTATTCAAAAGTACTATCAAAGGTTTTCTTGGCTGTTGTGGGAATTTGAACCAGACCACAACAGAAAATTGTTGTAAACATAAAAGAAGTGATGATGCCTGTGGAAGAGGAGAAAGAGCAATGTGAGCAGAGGTGATGGACAGACACAGGGAGAGACAGACAGAGAGACAGAGAGTGAAGGGTGGAGGGCGTTTCATGAATGATTTCAGTGAGCACAGATTCGCCTCCCATCAGCGGCCTGACCTCCTCTCACTTGGATGATCCTTGTTGTCATGGAGACTGGCAAAACAAGTGTGACACTTCTCTGCTTTTTCCCCCCTGTATCTGAGTGATGAAAATGAATGTGGCCCCAGGATCAACACGCAGCCATATTGGCAAAAAATCGATACTTTTTCTCTCTGTCTTGCATTGGTCCAGTAAGCTGTAACATATCAATCCATATGTGCGCACAGTCTACACTAATCCTCCCTGTTTGTGTGAGTTGTGTGTGTGTGCGTGCGAGGGAAGAGAAAAATGTTACATTGAACAAAAGCTGCCCAGTGTGTTTGAACTGCTCCATTAAAACAATCTTTGTTTTTGATACAGAGAAGAAGAAAAAGAGCAAGCTGGCTGTACACAGACTGGATGTCAGTCTAAGATGGAGGGTTTTTTGTTGTTTTGTTTTGCTTTTCTTTAAATTCTGTTTCTCATTACTGTGCCGAGCCTCAAGCAGTGAGGGGGAAAAACCGAACCAGAGCAACTGTGCCTGAGCCCAGGGCCCCCAGGAGCCACGGGGGGTCCCTACTTTGATGGAGGCCTGAGCATCATTAGAACAGATAGCATGATGGGGTCAGAAACACACTGCTACCACTGCACCGCTTCTGCAAACTCCTAGCAGCACTCTCACTGACAAATACAGACACCAAAATGTGTTTCCACCCAGCTATTTCTGTGTGACTTATGATGTATCAAAATAGGAAAAATATCACAAAAATATTTTCGAGCTTGCTTTAGGCGGAAATAAAGAAAATATGTGCAGCTGTGGAAATGCCTTCAAATATACTGACAGCAGAATGGCTGAGTTTTACTGCACTTAAAGTATGGATTTTTAGATAGATAGATAGATAGATAGATAGATAGATAGATAGATAGATAGATAGATAGAAAACAAGGTTAAAAGAAACCAAAAGAGCAGGACTTTGGAATATACAGCGATGAATTAACAGAAAGCCGAAATTAATTATGTAACCCATTGCGGTTCGCTCTGAAAGTTCACTGTTCATGAAAAAATTAATGTGAGCTAGGGCTTCCTTTATGGGCATAATAAAAATTATACTGTTGTACTTAAATTTTTTAATAAAGTGACTGAGAACATTTAGGGAGACTGGCATATGTTAATAAGACTGAGAGGAACAGGCTGTCCAAACAGCATCGGGGAGGAACAGTCCTACTCTAAACCATCCCTGGTCCTCAAAGGTCAACCATATTTTTATAATAGCAGCCCGATGGCCAAATCTAAATCTGTCCTCAGAATATGGGGGCCGACCAATGAGAAGGTGTGGGAGATAAAGTGTATTACCTGCGCGAAGCATCGTTACGACACCATCTTTATAGGTGAGCAGGATAGAAAGATGGGACTTGTGATACGCTTTATGTTTTATAGGCTGGCTTTAAGTAAATTTCTGTCAAGTGAGGAAGTGCGGAAGCAGTAGGATTTGTTAGCCTCAGTCTTGGTACGTGAATACTGTGTATGTGAGGACTTGACCGATACATATTTTTACAGGCCGATATAGATATTAAGCATTTAAGTGAGTCTATGGAACTTTTGCAGGACAGAGGCCACCGCGGCTACAAGGGGCGGTTATGAGATAATGCTAAATGCTTAAATGCTGCTACAATTAAATCTTTACATTTAGCTCAGATGCTAAGCTATTGTAATAATGGTGCAAGAGGAGAAAAGTCAGCAAAGCAGTACAGCAACATTTACCTAACCTAACATAAGATAACGTTAGCTACCATAACCTCCTGGTAATTCTAGACCAAGTGAGGCTCTTGTAAGAGAAAGACTGTTTTATTTCTTATCTCAGAAGTTAGGCTAATCATTGAATAATCATTCAAAAATATTTTTTACCACTTGATCCTGCCAAGTATAAGTCCTGCAGGCAGACCGAACCTTGGGGACACAAGACCCCCTGAATGATACCTATATGATCCAGCATTTTTGAGACTTGACCAATCCTGGAGGCTAAAAACCAGGATATCTTGGCCTCTAATGCTTAGATTTTGACCATTGTTTTTTAATCTATTCCTTATCCCCCGCCTTCATGGAAGTGCAATACTGATTGCATCCTGTTTCTACCTGTTGTAGTCTGGTGTAATAATGCTCATAATTAGTTATTCTTTTAGTGAACTCTTTGTGACGCCAGAGAACATAAATATACACACAAGAAGCAGCCCCCGTTGCTCCATGTCGTGGTAATGATGCAGATACAGTCACCAAAGCTGTCCGATGAATGAGTTCAGTCCATATGACCTCGTGTTTACTCCTTTTGGTTCATTTGTAAAAAGTATGTACAATGTATCGTGTTTTTTCTTGGTCAGGACCAAATGAATTGAACCACAGTTGTGAAAGTCAATCACGTTCCCTACATGATGTTAAAGAATATTATTACTGTGTGAGGCTTTCATAAGGCAACAGCAGACTTGTTTCACCACTTTTTCTCAACTTCCTCTCAGTAACTATTGAATCATTTACTAATCAGTATATATGGAATCATTCAAACTGCAGATGACAGTTGGCTGGTTGATACCTGAGTTTTAGTTTTCCCAGCGTATGTGTGTGTCTGTATATGTGTGTTTATGTGAGAATGCATGTTGGGTGTTGATGTCGGGGCTGTAGGGATCTCTGATGGGTTGTCTCTCTGTGTGTGTGAGTGTGTGTGTGTGTGTGTGTTCCCTGGCGGTGATGAGACCCTGTCTCTGACACGATGCTGCTTTGTTAAGGTCAAGCCCTACAGAATGTCAGGGATGATGACACGCACTGAAAGGTTTCATCTAATCCCTCCATTTCCCCTCTTCCCCTGCGTCCCTCCAATCTGTCTCCCCCACCTCTGTCTCTGGCCCGCTCACTCACAAGACAAGACAGACATATACCGGCCTTCACCTAGAGTCTGCATCAAGACTCTCTGTGGGTGTGTTTGTCTTATGTGTGTGTGTGTGTGTGTGTGTGTGTGTGTGTGTGTGTGTAAATAGCGTCAAGCCATGCCATCCCACTAGTAAGGCCAATTCAGAAATGCCTGAGGCCACTGTCTCTGTCTCTGTATGGTTGGCCTGGTCTTTACAACCCACTGTCAAACATCTTTGCTTCAGTCTACAATGGCTGCACATTTACTGATACTTGGGTTATACTTGGTTGCTTTAATATAGAGGGACTTACAGTGAATGCAACAGTAGAATAAGCAGCAATCGTGAAGACTCCCAGCATGCATTTATCATATAATGATGTGCAAGAGATCTCTATTACACCATTCTAAAGATTGCAACAGCTTGGAAAAATGTTTTGAATGATGTCAGAAATATGTTTAAGTCCTGATTTCTTTTATATACATATAAGTTGTCAAAATCTTTGCCTTTTTGCATTTAAGGCAATTAGCTGATGTTTTCATCCCTGCAACAGCAGAATGAGCTTTAAGTTCTATATCACAATTAAATTACGGACTTGATGTACAGTTTTTGTGCAAAGTGCAGGAATAAGAGCTCTGCAGGAGGACATGAGGAATCCTATATATTTTCTTTTTTTTCTCCAAAATCTGATACCTTCAGATCTGAATAAACTAAGTTTAATTCCTCTTCTTTTCACCTTTTCAAAGAACACCTCTTGACAGCCTTTGGTTGCATGTAAAAGCAAATCTAATTCTGTTATTTCTAAATAGCGTCAAATGAATTCAATTAAGCTGCCATGAAAAAGAATGTTATTTACACCGTATGAGATTACCTGGACTTAATTTCCTGGGGTTTTAAATAATTGACAAACAGCATGTGCGTACTTAACTAAGCCTCATATTATGCGCACAGTTGAACATGTCATCAGTTAATCTTAATGCTTTTTACTCCTACATTTTCCCTCATTTTTCCCTCTTTCCCTCGCTCGGCTGCTCCATAGTTAACACTTATTAAATTAGCAGTCATCCAGTGATCAAACAACAGCCCTTTTCCATCTAGCCGACTGAATGACGGCAGAGGTCTCCACAGCATCTGGTGAGATGCCTAGTTTGGTACGGATGAGCACAGAAGCCTTGCTAATTATGATATTACAATTCCAGTAAACTGTTTTGTGAAAACTGTACAGTTTGGATTTGTTTTTAACCCTGGTAAGCAAAGAAACAATGCTGGATTCAAGATGCCTGGCTTCCCCTGCACCTTCTCAAACTGTCATTTATCCTCTCACCTCTGTGGATTGGGTCTGGATCAGTGGAGGAATGGCGGAGATGGAGAGAGCAGAGGGAAGGGGGGGAATGAAGGATTATATAAAGAAGAAGCAGCACTTGACGGTAACTGGTTGAGATTAGCGCCTTAGGGGTACAGCAGTGGCTGTGATTTTGATACTGCGCCCCCAGCTAAACGCTGAAGGCCGCCTTGCCTAGAGGAGTCTGCCTTCACCCACAGGCAGTCAAAGATTGTTTTCTTACCAGCATCTCCTCCTCCTCCTCCTCCACCCCACAGACACCTGTCATCTCCAATGTCAAAACTCCGCACAGACAGGAAAAGACAACGCAAAGAATAAACAAAAGAAACATGCTTTTTAAAGGCACACTCTGCATACAGATCTGTGAGGGTGAGGCCCGGGCTTCACCTGCAGCAGCCTGAGCCAAACGCATTCAAAGTCAGGACAAACGGGGCTCTGCTGGCTATTTAGTATGAAGTCTAAATAATAAAACAACTATATCATTCTGGCACAGTTATAAGTGGGGGTTATCAGTTCATTCAGCCCCCAAAATAACTTTTCACATGTCTGATCACAAACACTGTTGAGTCACTACACATTAAGTTTTTGATAATAATTATTGGCAGCAAATAAAAACTAGAAGCGTCTTTATGAAAATAAAATGGTTCAGAAAAGTAATAAAATTCTAAGCAAGGCTGTTGTTTCAAATCTTGATCTACCTCAATATCCCTGTCTTGAGACAATCACGGCACTCACAAACATTACTCATGCAATAAAATCAAATATGGAAAAAATAATGCTCTTATAATTTTGGTCCAATGCAAGAATTTAATGAAAAATGATAAAGGATAAAGTTTTTGCCCTGATGAAGGTGTAGTGACTGAAAACTTGGCTTTATCAGTCGATACTTGCACTGGACCTAGTAAGCAAGTAAGGATTATAATTTTCTCCTAATTTATCAATATTCCTGCATCTAAAATTCAACAAACAAAATAAACAAACTAGCCTGCGGCTGGCAATTTATTATTATTTGGTTTATGTGATAAATTAAGAAAAAGGTCACCAGACATCATCAATTTAGAGAGAACATTGTGGATGCTCCGATTAGCCTGATAATCAGTCTGAATTGCCATTTCATGTAAAAAAAAAATAAAGAAAATCAGAGATGTGGCAATGAGTCAGAGGTCTGGAGCCAGGCTATTGTGAATTCTTCTTGTGGGGAGTTTTCTTTTACTTTTCCCCTCCATAAAGATGGTAAAAACAACAAGATCTAATTTGAACTCACGCTGGCTTAGGAAAAATGATTTTTATCAAATCAAGTGTGAACGACCTTTGCCGCCTTGAGGAAACACACAGCTACCTGGGTATTAAGAAGCAGTAAACCCATCCTGGTGTGAAGTGGCCCTTGTCGTCCATGTAGTTAAGCAGAGGCATGAGATGACGTGACACTGGCAGCCCTGCCAGGCGGTGTTGTTGCAGCCAATGGGGGGCAGAGGACACAACGGAGAGTAATGGCTGCTACATGCCATCAGCCTCACAGCGATAAAAACACACCGCCACGTTTCATCTGCTCTGTTTTTCTCTATTTTAATTCCTTCTGTTTGTTTGTTTGTTTGTCGACCTTGCCATGTCAGCTGACCTTCCTCCATCCAGGACCCTGAAGAGAGGGGAAGGGAAAAAAACCCCAACAATGAGCAGGACGCTGACATTTCTGCACAGAGAAACAACAAACAGCACATACAAAATGCCCCCCACTCCCCTCAGACAAATTTACTCAAAAATATGTGTGTGTCTTGAACGTCCGAGGCTGTCCGGCTCGCGGCCACCATTGCCAAGGAAGTGTCATGGTGTCGTGACAACTTCAGCGACTGCGGTGCGATGGGTGACCCTCGGCCGGTGGAGGGGGGGCGTTGAATCCTCCACCCACCCTGGATCCTGACAGATGTCATATACCTCCTCCATGGGCACCTTCTGTTTCCTGTTCACCTTTCTCCATCCTGCAGCGTTAGGGCTCCTGTCTCCACCTCGTCAAAGCACACACACATACACACACACACACACACACACACAGGGAGAGAGACAGACAGAGAAGGAGAGACATAAACTTGACCGATACAGATTTTTAAACACCGATATGTTTGGATTGACAGTGCTGATAGAGCATTTTCAGTCGATTATACCAAAACAAATGCAAAAATTGAGCATTTTCCACTTGAATTCCATTTTTGATGAGCATTTACACCATCACACTAAAGCCAGCAGTTTTATTAATCTGTTTGCACTGACTCTATTTATGCCTTTTGTTTAAATACTGTCTGCTTAACTTAAAAGGCAAATGCGCATCCTGCGCTCTCTGGCATTCATATCGCCTTCTCAGAGGACGTTTCCTGTTATTTACCAAAGGCTTTTCTCTGAGAACAGTTGGTATTTTAGTCTTAGCACACCCCACTCAAAACCTGTTTGCACAGATTTTCCCAATCATCCTTCAGACCATAGTTTGACAGAAACACTTCAACAAAATGAGATTCTGCCTCGTTACATTGTCTTATACTGTTACATCAAAAGTGTCACCAGCCCACTCCATGAATAACAAGTCTAACAAACCAAAAAGCCTTATGATATTAGATTTCCATAAACCTTCTGCTGGCTGCCTCCTCGTAGGGATTGTGTATCATCCACTCAAAATGCTCTCCTAGATGGAAATGTGCAGACTAAATCTGATCATGGTGCTAGATAATGTTCACTTCTCACTCCTGAAACACAGACTTGGGTAGGAAACGGAGGGGATCCTGTGACTAACCCATCAATCACGCTGACGTTGTGCTCGAGTGATGGATATTCTAATTTCCCTTTTATATACAGGTGCACAGGATGGATGGATGACGATTAATGGACGGGCAAGGCTGTTTCCAGAAAACAAAGAAAGATGCAGCACGGCCTGCGGCGTCACTTTGGAGGGCAGGGAGCTACATTTCTTTGTGTTTTGAAGATGATACCTTACATTTGGGACTTGATTTCCCTGTAAACACGTGATGACAAAGTATACATCCTGGGGTGACAAAGGTGTTGCTAACACAACAATTGTCTTCCTCCCACGGGGACCTACAACAGGTTCTGCAGTCACTTCTGTGACAGCCCTCGACACCCTCACCTCACCTCGTTTTCACGCAACCTGTTTCTAGCATTCTGTCATTGCTATCACCTCCATAATTATTCCTTAACTTTCACCCCACCTCAGACTGCTTAGACCGTAATTTATTTAAAAACATCATCCTCCTCAGGCCAACTCTTCCAACACGGCGTGCTTATCTGTCAAACTCTTCAAAGTCGGAGTTGTGTCAAACATCCTTTTGATGAAATCTTCTGACACATCAGCGCTGCAGGCTTGAATCTCTGAAGATGCCTCCTGAACAATCTCTCATCCTTTCGTTTCAAGCGCAACTTCGTTCTCTCTATGTTAAGCTTTTAAGCAAACACCTCTTTCATATTGGCCCTTCCGTTTAGCCGTTTGCGCCATGCTGGAGGTTAAATGTTTCAACCGCACTAATTGACCAAAGTCATCACTGACAAGGATGCAAACAAACTGGAGGAAGTGGGAAAATGACCAAATTGAGTAGGAGAAATACAATTTTCTTCTTCATGTTTTTGACAAAATGTATTGTTGAAAATGATTTTATTTTCTGGAGCAAAAGGGTTCAAGTCATGTATGTTTTTAATGCAATAATAGGAAAAAAATATGTTACATTATTTCAGCATACCAGCTGATTTACTGGGGCTATTTTATACACTCATTTTTGGTGTTTTTGTTGGACATCAGTTGCAAACTATTTCCCCTGTGATTTCCAGTTTTTCCCTTCACAGCTGACATTGAACATGGGCATTCATAAACCATCCAGCGCTGGAGACTTTTCGTGAGACTTAACAATCCAACCTGAGATCTCTCTTCCACCTCCGTCCTTCTCCCTCTCTCTCTATCTCACTTTATCTCTCGCTCTCCATCCCTCCCTCCCTGTCCGAAGCTGTCCTCCCAGCCATCTGTCATGTGATGTTTATGGGCCCTTTTGCTTTTGTGTCCTGATGACCACTGTCACAGAGAGCTACCCATTACCGATGCGGCCTGATGAACGATGTTACCCAGACGCACTGCTGACACCCCTGTGTCCTTGGCCGCAGAGACGCTGCCTCGCTAGCCAGCTCAGGCCAGTAAAGAATGAGGACAGGGGGGACCTGGGGGAGCTGGACTGAGGACCTGTCCGTCATCCTGCCGACAGGATGCTCATACCCCCCTCCCTCCCACCACCGTCTTCCCTCTCCTCTTTATCCAGCCAATGGAAATATGGGGCTGGTCAGCATGGCAATGGCGATGATGTTGTCATTAATCCTGAGGTGGTGAATAGTGCCCTTGCCTTTCACCTGAATATATATCTACATCTAAACAGACACAGTGAGGGACCCTCACTCCCCTCCAGAGGCCACAGAAGGTGCCCTAAAGGGTTAATGTAGGTAAAAAGAGATGATGAATGTTGCTGAGTGTGATTTTATCTGTCAAATAGAAATGTTAGTGCTTGTTTTGATCTTTTATTCAATACGTTTGAAGGTGGTGCAGCGAGCTAGAATAAAGTTTTATCATACTGTGTTGATGGTGGTAAATATAGGCTGTTCTAATATGATTTTTTTTTTTACCATGCCGTTAAATCATGTTTTCAACATTGTGTGCTTATTTGGATTGCTCTTGAACTTGGCCCATCTACCCACAAATTATCATCTGTCAAATATCGGCTGGGTTACAATGGTTTGATCTACATGCCTGAATGTTTTCTACTTCAGTAAGTACTGATTCTCTGATTTGCAGGTCAGGTCAGTGGTTAAAACCTAACTTTGGTTGATAAGTCAGAGATCTCTAGGTAACATATAATCATTGGTAAAATAGCATCTACATGACTTTTTTTAAATTTAAATATACTGATACAAATGTTGTTGAAACAACTGTAATATGCAACCAAGACCAGTAGTTCCCGACCCAGGACTCGAGATGCCCCTAAGGGAACTTTCAACCACATCTCACACTCTTCCTCAGCAGATGCTTGTATGTTAATGGTCAAATTATTATTTTCTTTTTCTGACTTTTTTCTAATCTTATCTAAATTATTTAAATGAAACGGTCTCAAAAGGGAACTGAGACACTGACATTGAGAGAAGACACTGCTTCATTTTAAAGGGCCACAAGTCAAAAAAGTGGAGAACCGCTGACCCAGGCGTCTAAAAACCTTTCCGTTTTCATCCAAATTTAGCCTGCTTTTAACCTACACCTCCAGACATCATTTGACCTGCAAATCACTGAAATCAATGCTTACTGAGTTACAATATATCATAAAGATCAACCTTTTTACATTCTATTGATTTGGACTGACGTTAGATGGATCCTACGGAACAAAACAAGTGATTCTAGCGGAGGAAAACAACAGAAAAGATAATCCTCTCACAATAGGGTAACATAATGTGAACAATCTGCTGGACAAAATAAAAATCTCATTTAATCAGTGAGGCCTTCTCTCCTCTAGAGTCACCCTCCCTCCCCCCCTCCGTCCCTCTCTGTCTCTCTCTCCGACTCTCTATGAACGTCTTTACTGGCCGGTGAAGCCGCTGATGAATTCTTAAGCAGATCACACTGATAATTGTATTTCATAACTGTCAGTTGTGCGAAGGCTGCCAGTGTGCCCAGGAGCTATTTGTGTCTCAGCATGTCCTCCACACACCTTCCTCCCACCCTCCCCTCCCCCCACTCTGTCCAACCCCCCAATCACCAGGGATGTGCTTACTGTCTCCAGCCCCGAATTACTCAATCAGGAGGACACATTTACGGATGACACCTTTATTACAATTAATCAGGGGAACTTGATTAAGAAAGTTATTCCTCCCCTTCATTGAGACTTACACAAGTGGTTCTGCTGCATATTGTAATTTATGTCCCACTGAGCTCTCGCGCCGCTGATAGACAGAAAAGCCGACAGATTGCCAGCCATACTGAGACACATGTGGACGTGTGAGTGTGTGTGTGAGGGAGTGTGTGCGTGTGTGTGTGTGCATGCAACCCCCACGCACATCTACATATCCAGAAACACATGCACAGCCACAAACAAACACATTCCCCTATCATTCTGTCATGCACAACTCAGGTTTCGCAAAGGGTTTAATAAATGACTTTAATTGGCTGTAGAGATGTGCTCGCTAAAGGAGGCTTGAATATTCCATTTCCCTTTCTTCTTGTCTCTTTCTTTCACTCTCCCTCTCTTTAACACACACACACATACACACACCACACTCCTGAATGAAGCCATCTCTTTACCTTTACTCACAGTTCCTGGGTCTGCTGTGGCTAATTAGTCGAGTGGGTTTTAGGTTTGGTAATTAGGCGGAGGTAGGAGTGACGGGGGCTCGGGGAGTTGGGGAGTTGAGGGGGTCTGACTGACTTGTAGAGAAAGGAACTGGACTGTCTGGATCCTGGCAGCACCAAGCAGCCAGCCAGTGTCCCTTAGGCGCCTGGAGGTAGACTACCATCCCACACTATGAGGGTGATGTCTTTGTTATGTGCCACATGTTCCAGCGAGGGGAAACTGTGGAAAAAAAGACGGTTTAGTGAAAAGAGAGAGAGACTTTTTGTGAATTTCACTACCCCGAATGTCAAAGTGCAACAAAGAAAACCAGATGCTGTGGTGTGCTGTGGTCTTGAGATTGAAAATTGAAATGGATTGGAAAGCTATAAAAACTTGTGATTTCAAGAGTTGTGATTTTTTTTAACCAGTAATATAAAGGTGAGAAAAGGAAAAGAAAAGTGAGAGTATGTAACCTTTACTGAGCAGCAGCCACTGTGGCCACAAGTGCCAATTACAGCATAATGGTAACTGCTACAACATAGTGAAACAGTGGCACAAATAGAGAAGAGTCATAAAGTCAGCAAACTGACAAGGTAATGTCATACATGTTATACAGCAATACCTATCTTTAGTTTGCTAACATTAGCTAACATTAGCCACCATAAGTCATAGGTAGGGCTGTAGCACCAAAACCCCTGAATGTGTTGAACTCGTAAGAATTAAAACACACGCTTGGCAATTTCAACTTTTCATTTGTAAGAGGAAGAATGCGTCATTTCTAATTTCAAAAGTCTCACTTTAAGCTACATTGCCACCAATATCAGCAAATCTCAGAAAACCACCAATACTGTGGCTTTCCTGAAGAGCGCTTGCAAGTCGCATTAAATAACCATTCACAAATTGTACTCACAAATGAAACCAGCACATTCACCATTTTTTCTATTCTGTGCAATCAATTTGAGAACACTTGTTATAATGTATGCTCTGAATTTAAGTCATTCACATTTACATCAGGTTAAAAAGGGTAAACTTCCATGTACATAACTATTCAAATTAACTAGTTTGTTAATAACCCTTTCTGAGGTAACGTACTACAGTAACCCTTGACTAAAATGAGAGACACTTAGCATAATTCCTCGAACGAAGAAATGTTTCCAAAGTTTCACCATCACACAAAAGTCAGTGAATGCTTCTCTAGAAAACCTTCTCTATCTTTAATGTCTTGTTTACGCTCCACAGTTCCAGGTTGCTTCAATACGTTGCCAGTTAGCAGCCTCCGACTGCAACACAATCCAATTAAATAAAGAGTGTTGTCTCTCCAGGTTCCTGTGTTCTCTAATTGGGGCTGTGACTGCTCACTAATCAGCGGAGGTACAGGTAGGCCCTGGAGGACGCCGAGACGAGGCCTCTCCTGTTAATTGAAGAGATGCTAAACCTGGCCTCCTCCTCGCCGTGCAACATGGATGCACACAGTACTCAAGCATGCTAAATTCATCTAAACATCCATGTGCATCATCACGTCTCCCACCTTTCGTGTGGCTGGCATGTAAGAGCTTGCTTTTGCATCATTACGCCTGACCAAATGCTGGTGTTACAGAGGTGAATATATTTTATATATATATAATTTAACGATTACTGTTTGTTCTGCTGGTCAGATAAACTCACTGCATTTCTCAGTGTTGGTTTAATTTTTTTACTCTAATTATGAAATCTAATTCAAAAACCAAGTCACTTTAACTCAAGATCATCTGCAGGCATGAATTTTAAATTGCATGTGTCCACAATCTTACCTGGCATAAGAGGCTACAGGAGCATGTGTGGGTGACGACACGTACCACACCTCTATCTAAGGAAGTACAGATTTTATAATGTAGCTTTTAACAAAGACAAAGCAGAGAAAAGGAAGCCTAACTTAAGAAAGGACATGACTTCTGGAAACATTCACTAGCCAGTGTTGTGTCTGTCTAATAACATATAGCCTAATGACAATATATAAAATTAACAAAACCATTGCACGACTTTCTAACAAGAAATTTAGTAAATACAAGCATGCTTGAAAGATTCGGAGGGAACAGGAAAAGGGAATTAAATATATTGAGATGAGATGGATGAATGGCCACAGGTTCTAAATGACTCATTTTCTTGTTGTTGTGTTAAGTAATAATCTAAAAAGTGATACTTTAATATTTTCATAGTTTGTAGTTAATACCAATCACAACAGTTTGATTTGGATAACTACCCCCCTTAAAAACACATTTTGTATATGAAAGATATTATAGGACTTAAACTATCGGTAATCACTGTAAACACATCTGAAAGTGACCACTGTCAAAGACTATTAGTGCTGTTCTGACTTCCTACACTATGGTTTCAAAATGGCCTTGGCCTGGTGTGTTTCTGATTTCCTGCACCGTCTGGTGAAGGTAGCAGCTTTGCATGCTGGGGTCACACCTGTAACGTATTTCACACTGGGTTATATTTTGAGTGGCCACCTGGATGAGGAAATAACATGTTCACAGTGCATGAACGCTACAGCCCTCCCTGCCAGGTAGGAACAGGTGTTTGTTTTAGACTACATACAGTACATTAATACAACATGGACTGCTTCGACATGCAGTATCTCATTTCTGCTTCTTCTGCTTTTTTCAGAAATGGGGTTACTATATGCCGCTTATCTTAAAAAATTCTGTGAGATCTTGGGAACATTGACTTTTAAAGTTGTAATAAACACATATCTTATAAGTTTTATCTTTTGCACAATGATAACCTTTTAGTTTTATGTAGAAATGATCTGCCATGTGACTAAACTTCCTAACATAGGTTGTGCTGGTTTGTTTCTTGTTTCCAAAACTAAATTAAATTTAAAAAAATGGAAATGAAAAAAAAAAACGTCAAAGGGCATTCCACAATACATTCACTATAAGTGATTTTTCTTTACTTGCAGTGGGGAAAAGTAATGGTATTTTCCAGTCCAACTCCTGGTTAGCTGGACTAATTTTTTTTTATTATGTGCAGCTTCTGGGCATGTGAATGAAAAGATTGATTGTGTGAATGCCGTTTCTGTCAGCCACAAACAGGCAATGAAATACCAAGCAGACCTGGAGCAGCACTCACTTTTGACAAGCACATACCAATGTAAGCCCCTATTAGAAAAACAATGAAGTCTATAATAAAACATTTATGGTAGATAAAGTGCCTGAGAGTGCAAAAAAGCAAGCACATTATGGCAGCAGGTCTAAAATAATTTCAGAGGTGGACTCGTACCAGAAGGTGGACACACACGGTGAAGAAACACTAAAAAATGTTTTCTGGGTGAAATTACAGAGGTTACCGTTTCTTTTTTTTTTTAAATCAGAATATTTGTGCAACATCATCATCAATGCATAGTTATTAGGTCATTTCAAGACTTTTTAGACTAAATTTCGTCTTGCAAACGAGGGACTGCTGAACCCTCACATAAATAATAAAAAACATACCTTTATATTGCATAAAGTTTCAAAAACCATGAGAGCAGAAAATAAAGTTGCTAATTATGTTTATTCATGAAAGCATTATGTAGCTTTACTTAAAGTGCCATGTGAATCATCTTACAAAAATAAAGATAAACATAGTCATTGAAAACGATTAAAGCCCTACAATTGTCTGTTTTTAAACTAACAATCATTTGAGTTCAAGTATGATTATTTTAGTGCATTAACAATCAGTTAAATCACAGCTTACTATTGCTAACAGAGGGTGGTGCCACTTCCACCACCACCTTGCCCAGGTTTTTCCCAGCATACATGTAGTCCACAGCCCGGAAGACCGACTCCAAGCCTACAAACCTCCCCTCCTGTGCCAGATCCCCACGATCCACCTCACACACTAGCTTCCCCTTGGCAAACATCTGCATCATGCTACCCAGAGCCTCCCTGTAGTCACTTAAGAAGTGAGGCAGGAAGAAACCCCGAATGCTGGCCGACTTCTGGAGCAGCTTGACTGGTAGTGTCCCCCCCTTGAAGGGTGGGATCCCTGATGCGGTCTGGTACCCCGAGATGAAGCCAATCACTATCAGCCGGCCCTTATTGGCCAAACTGTTCACTGCGAGTTCTAAGACGCTGCCTCCGACAGACTCATACACCACGTCTATGCCTTGTGTGTACTCTTTCCTCAACGTCTTAGCCAGGTCTTCTGCTGTGTAGTTGATCGGCCTGTCACAGCCGATGGATTTAAGGAAGCCGGCTTTCTCGTTGGATGAACAGGTCCCAATCACGTGACAGCCGGCCTGCTTGGCAAACTGCACGGCAAACTGTCCCGTTCCTCCTGCAGCCGCCGTGACCAGCACCGTCTCACCTTTGGCCAGGTCGCCCAGACGTTTGAAGGCGATGTAGGCCGTGGCACCGCTGACCAGCAGGGTGAGGAACTCTGGCTTCACCGTAGGGACAGGCACACTTTCCTTGGCTGGCACCACTGTGTACTCGGCAAACGCACCGCTGCCGAAGTAGGCCACAGTGTCCCCGATGGTGTAACGGGAGCTGGCGCTAAGGCCGAGGCCAACAACCTCACCAATACCCTCGAAACCTGCATCGAAGGGGGGCTTCACCGAGGGGTCGTAACGGCCTGCCGAGTAATTAATATCAGAGGCGTTGATTCCCACAAAACTGAAACACAAACAGAGGAAAAACAATGATTGTGGATTTAAGGTGAAAAAATAAAACTGTTACACGGTGAAGTTGTGAACAAAACGCATCCATAGCATTCACTAAGCTTTTATGTGGTCATTAGTGTAAGCACATATTCCCTGAATTCACGTCTGAAGGTCAAGACTGCAGCTTCCTTCTCTAGACATGTCTGCACGGGGCACAAACACTCTGGTTTGTTTTGGCAATGATTCCTTTTTCTCTGGAAGAGAACAGTCCTGCACTGACAGGGAAAGGTTTGTATCACAAAACACATTGCATGATGTCACAATTCATTGTCTTCAGAGACACCCACAACAAACTGCACTTTTAAAAATCTTAGATAGTTGCTTCTTGCCTCAACACGAAGACGGCGGTTTTCATCTTACTTTGGTAACATGTTGGAAACAAATATGTGAGAAAGGAATGTATAAATAAATCATTTACTGTCTTTTAGAGCGGCACGCATGCTGTGCCTCATTACTGTGCATGTCACATGTGTACTTTGAGCTCGTAGATAATGCTTCTGTGGTTTATAGATGGGTCACAGTGACACACCAAAACACCTTGATATGACTACTTTACATCTATGGAATCAGACTTCCTCACATTTCAGTGCACATAACTAAGAAAACTGAGCCATTTGAGTTTAAACAAATTAAAATAAGCTGATACTTGTGACAACGAAGTCACAATCTGTTCAAACATAAAACTTTTGAATGTAATAACAGCATTCGCTATCATCATGTATCACGTACAACAAACTTCAAAACCCAACACTTGTTACAGAAGCACTATAATATAATAACACGACAGGTGTTACTGACGTGTGTGATGACAAATGCTTCACTTTGACAAATACTAAATGAAATATTAAGGTTTCAAGGCCTGTGTTTTTGTATTTTTCCATAGCAAAACTGATAAAAACAAATTTATGCAAATTATTTGTTTTGGGTGCGTTCTTGTAAGAAAAAAAAATTATTCACTCAAGCACTCGTGATGGTCCAGTTCGGAAAAACATCATAAAAAGCACGTCATACACTTTGAGGCCGCCTCATGTGCAGGCCATGCATTTGTGTATATGTATGTGACTACGTTTAAGTTGTGTGCGTGCACACATGGATCGAACGTGAATGCTGCGGAGCTCTCGGGAATCTTGGGACTTGAGGATTTACTGTATGTGGATAAGACCTGCTTCGGTGACGCCATCAGTAACACCTAAAATAAAGAATAAAAAAAAGTTTCATGTCTTCCCTGTGAATTTATCCGCCTCTTCCACTGCAGTCAAGATCTTTTCAATTATCAGTCTCTCACTCTGAGATTCCTCATCTAACACTCTCACATTTTGTATTTCATTAGGACTGCACTGATGCTGTGCGATACGGGATAACTGATAACCGCAATTCCACAAACAGAAATATTTATTTTGTCCATTAGTCAGAACATCGTCACCGATCTCATGACTGTGGTGTCTCACTATTACAGGCAACCTGACGGTCAAAGGTCTTAGTGCACTAGCAACAGTCTTGCAAGGCAATAAGACACTAATGTACTATGTTTTACACTCAATCTGATGGACAATATATATTTTATGGGCAGTAAATAGCATAATAAACCCTGAGGTGCATTTGTGTAAGGCTAATGTAACATTTAAAATCAGATCAGGCATACACACAGTCGGTAATGTAGTAGTAAATCAAAATTAGGGTAAGATATTACCTCTGGCTGGATTCAGAAATAGAAGCAGAAATCCTACTATTTTCAAAAAGAGCATCAATTTATGCCTTTTCCACCTTACATGAGCAAATGTAATTTAATACTATTTACAAAATGTATATAATAATCACTCTGTCTTTGTCAGGCAGGCTTCAGGTGGGTTTACTCTTCTCTGACCGTGAGCACACTGCCGGGTTCTGCTGCTGTGAATGAGAGAAATGATGCTGCAGTTCCCGCGCCATGTAACACTGCATCTCCTTCTCCATCATCTCCATCTCTTGATGCCAGTCTGAGCAACCCCCCCACCCCCACCCCCCCATGACTTTCTGTTTGCAGTTTGGTGACGTAGAGAGACAGGAGGACAGAGAGAGAGGGAGAGGGAGAGAGAGAGAGAGAGAGAGATGCCGAGATGGATTGATAGACAAATGCAGAGAGGGCGGAACTTGGAATTACAGTACAGCGCTTATTCCTCACGTATTTTGCCATCTTGTGATGATGATGATGATCGCAGGTGCCGGACATGGGTAAATCGAGGTAAGCGGAGCCCTTTATACAACTTCTCAACATTACTGTGATAGATTGGCATCAAATAATGATCCACGAATAGACTCGTAACACGCTTTGGGTCACCTATTGCTATTCCGAACGCGCAGAGAGGAAACAGTATCTGTTTCTGCCCACCTTTCAAAAACAACAACTTACCGATTTCTGACGAGCAAGTCCGCGTCTCCGGGTGTCGGAACCGCAACGGTCTGCATAGACACGGCCTCTCTGAAATTAGGACTAAGCTTGTTTACGACCAGCTTTTTCATACTGCTCGGTATGGAAGACCCTTGAAAATCCATGAAGTGCGCTGAGTAGGACAGATCTACGATGAAGCGCCGTGCAGCCGGATGAACTCCTGAAAGTGCGTCGGTGCCTCTGCGCCCCCCGCCGATTACCGATATCGCTCTCCTGCCGTTTCTCAACAGCAGCAGGCTGGACATGGCTCCGAAATGTGGCAAAGTTCACGGACAACTTGACGTAGGTGTGTGGCAGCAATAAGCCCGACTGCCATTAGCCTGCGCTATAGGCTTGCCCCTCTGCACATGCACCGCGTGCAGGCCAGGCCGGGCCGGGCAGAGCCGGGCAAAACGCGCTATCAAACAAAAATAAAAGCCGAGGTGCTTTGCAGCGTGACTCTCGGTTACTTAAACAAAAACAACAAGCGCGGAATCGCGTATTTTCGGATGAAATCGTTGCGCTGGTGCAGCCTTGTAAGTAGCACAGCAGCGCCCCAGACTTGTCGTCGGAGTCCCTCCCCTTCCCGGACACAACACTCACTTCCTAGTAAGGTGAAACAAATCAATCCTCATCTCCTAACAAATCCTCGCCCGCTTTCCTCCCACGAAAACAACACGAGCCCCGCCGGACCCCGTCAAACATCTCGAAATACGAAATATAAACCACGCAGCCGCGTTGTGCAATTGCGCTCCCACTGAATTCGCGTTTTTATTTGGAAAGGGGGGGCTGCTGCCGAAACATGTTCGTGCCCACATGTACACCTGTAACCAAAGCGTGCGGCAGCGATCCGTGAAAGTGTTGTTCGCGTTCCATTCTGCTCGTTTCACGTAGCAGTGTTATCATCTATTGTCACCTGGCTGTCATTTTCTTGATGCATCAAGCCCATCCACAGTCATGTAACACTACTGCTCCAACATATTGGACCATTGAACCCTCGTCCCCCCCCCCAGTGGGAGCCGAACCTCTAACTCGTGCTATGTCAGTGCCACGCTCGTGGAAGCTAAAGATGACATCTAAGTTGTAACAACCTTGTACTTGAGCGGTACTTGTTGTGTTTCGCGATACGTGTTCATATAAGTTTGGTTTTAGTTGATCTCCCGTTAAGTTCCGAAAGGATTCCTTCCTTTGTCGGAGGTTTTGGGATTTTTTTTTAAAGCAAAGGGAGAAGGAGAGAGAGAGGGGGGAAAACAAGACAATTAAAAAGATTGACAGGTAGGCTCCTCTGTCAGGGGTGACGCTTGTGGAGAGGGGAGGAGTAAAAATGTAGCAGGAAAAGCCACTCGATGCGTCTGTCTATCAGTTGAGACTGTCTGAAACAGCTTCTGGATCCACCGCGTTTCCATTTTTTCTTTTTTGGGAGACCTCGGATCAGTCCCTGGAGTTTTCCCCCCTCTTTGTGCTTTTTAAAGAGACAAATATTTTAGTCCATGTCGACCTGATCTGTTGTTGGCGAAGCTTGGATGCGCCTGCGTCTTGTTTGTTTCCCCTCTCTCTCAAGTGATATCCTCTCCACCGCATCAACCACCCCTCCAAAAAAACCGACTCTGTCCAAGATGCGATGAGATGAGCGGTGGAAATTATTTCCACGACTCTTAAAACGTAAGTAAGAGAGAAAGCCTGGTCGTCTCGTTTATTTTTTTTCTTCTTCTTTCAATGGGAGAGAAAGAGGGAAGGAGGGGAGGGAGGAAAAAGTCTCCGCCGGACTGGTGAGGCTGGATCCGGGCTGAGGTGGCGTGGTGGTGACGGGACTGACATTAACCCATCTAATGCCTGTCTATCTATTTTCTCCTCTCCCCTTTCTCTCTTTCAGGTCTCTGGCTAAAGAAGAGAAGGGAACACAAGGATACATTACTTATCAGAGCTGTGCGGTGCGCTCACACGGGACTTATTTGTTTGGTTACCGCCAGAGTTTATTTATTTTTTAGTTTTGCTGTGCGTAAAAGGCGCAGCAAAGTATCGCCCCCCTCCAAACAGCACTGGAGATTAGGGGGATTTTTTTCCAGGGGGAGTGAACTGAAAACTTGGGTTTTAAGGTGCTTTCTTGCTGCTGCTCCTTCTTTTTTTTTTTACCCTGCAATGAGAGACATGAAGGAAGATGATCTTTGATGGACATGAAGGTGTCAGGAGCTGGCCGAATCCCTTCGTAATTTTTGTGCTTATTGTCGAAGCCGATCCAGCTACCAAGTCCAGAAAAGAGCAGCCAATTTGAAAAGAAGACATTTTCGCCTCCGAGATCAAAACCCCCTTCCCCCGAAAAACGGGATGATTTTTCAGAACTGATAGACTTGATTTGTTTGTAATTCCTGCATGAGAAGCACCGTGGAAAGTGACGGTCACTATGCCGAGGAGAAAGCAGCAAGAGCCGCGGCGATCAGCAGGTATAACCCGCCCCTCCATAACGACCATTTCCCATCCCAGTAGCCAACTAGTTTTTATTTACAAGTGCCAAATGAAAATATCTCCTTTCACATCACACTCTCATAGTTGTGCTGCATGCTGAGATTTATTTTACAACTCTGTTTAAATTACATTTGTTGTGTTATTAACACAGCGCGCAACTCACCCCCTGACCCACAGTTGTGTTTAAAATGTGTCAAATTGCGCAAATGACGCACATATCTGCGCATTGCCACTTTGGGATTTTTTTTTATCCTCCTTTGCCAGGAAAGTTCTCTTAAGAATGGTGAGATAAACTAAATGGCATGTTATGGGGGATAAAAGGGAGCTTTTGAGGTTCAAGAGTGAGTAATGATGAATAATTGACTGGGAAAGAAGGGGGAGAAAACTGGTGAGAGCCGGTTTTTTCCTTTCTTTCTATTTTATTAGAGGATTGCCATCCTTGATTTGATGCCTGATTGATCGCCTGTCATGTGGCTGTCTTTGATCTATTCATCCCTGATAAACATCAATAAATCCTTCCATGAAGACAGGCATGCCTCTGGTAGGTTTAGCCACTCACACACACAACCCTCCTGTTGTCTCAACCAGGAGCCGAAAAGCAAAAAAAAGTTGCGAATTATGGTGGAGAACCACCTCATTTTATTTTAAGGGAAGGCACTAAAAGCAGATCAAAGGACGGTGTGTATGTTGAATGGATCACAGGAAAAATCAACCCAAACACCCCTTTTTAATCAGGTGTTTGATTCCCCTCGTATGCCTTTTCTTCATAGAGATAAATGTCGAGGTTTGTTGCGCGTTCCCATCCAAATTCACCCCACATTCAGTGTAAGAATCAGTCCAGTAATGAAATCAATATCCACTGCTGGAGGGGAGTATTATATTTGCAATGTGACCAACTGATAAAACCAGGTCTTGGCAGAGGACCGACAAGGTTGACTTCTAGTGGTTTGGATTTGGACTCCCCCTTTTTCCTCTCGTCTCCCTGCAGCCTTTAAACAAATGTAAATGAGTGACAGGGGTTTCTACCTCTGTGCTAATGAGGCCGAGCCTTTGAAGTTAGGCATTAACAACTGGAGTGAACAAAAGACAGTTACAGAATTTTAAAGAGATTTTGAAATATGAGGTGCAAAGCGGGTCGAACAGGAGGGCCAGCCGACGAAGACTTTGAACTCAGCAGGTTTTATCATTTTAAGCAGGGAGCTGGTGATGGTGATGGCGGTGGTGATGAGGATGAGGAGGAGGATGAGAAGGAGTGTAGGATGGAGAACATTCAACCGGTGCTCGCTGTCGACTTTTTTCCTTCTCCCTTGCCTTTTCTAGCAAAACCATTTCTCACATGATTTCTGGCCCACACTGCGAAGAAAGGATTCAGATTCAGATATCAAGCCTCAATATACTTTTCTGAGTGTGTGTGCGTGTGCGTGTGTGAGAGAGTTTCGGTAGTTGTTTTGGCGAAATAGCCCACCAGAAAAGGTCGGCCATGGTGGGCGCAGGGTGACTCCCGTTAGGTTTCTGCATGTAGATGGAGGCATGAAAACATGACATCGCTGTGACCCCTCCCTCCCCTCCCTTCTCTCACCACACACACTCTTTCTCACACACACACACACACCATTGATCCATTACACTGTCCACTGAGTGCCATGCACATCATGGGTTGTAATGGTCAATCACAGCTTGGCAGACGGGATGCTTTCCATTCTTCCATGAACATGACAGTCGGTCAGAGATAACGCCCTCCACTCCATGCTCCCAGTAGCAACAAATAACTAACACACACACACACTAGGCTAGCCTGATGCTCCACTGGGAGCTGGTACTGACCTGTGGCTTCCTCTCTGTGCTGCTGCTCAGAGAGGAAATTGCTCATGGTGGGACTGTGCATGGAAATCAGAGCTCAGACAATTAAAACAACAATAGCAGACTTGTCTCGACAGGTTTCTGTTTTTTTTTCTCACCTTGTACCTTTTTTTGGAGAATATTATTTGTTATGTAATGTTAATTTTTGTGTTTCAAGGCCGAATCCTGCATAACATATTCCACAACACCAGAAAAGGTGAGAGTCATAATTGTGGATTTCTTTGAGTTTTACAATGAGTTGTACAAAATTTACAACATATTTTCCTGTAATGCAGGCAGCTTATAAATAAATGTCCTTCATGGTCTTGTAGCAACAACTTAATTTTTCTATTCCCTATTTTCCCCTAAATTTAGATTTTTTTCCTAACATTTTTAAGTTTTTTGGGGGGCAAATCTAAAGCCAGTTCTGATTTTGACTCTTAATTTAATTTAAACAAGAATTTTCTAACAAGTTTTTTTAAAGTAATATTTTGAAGATTGTGTGTGTGGTGTGTGTGTGTGTGGTGTGAAGATCCATAGAAAGTGGCCAAGACACAAGGCATTTATTTTACAGATAAAACATGTGTAGCTCTCATTACACTTTTTAAAAATCCTTTTATAGTTTTCATTTAAGAATCCACATTTAGAAATCCAAATAGTGAAGCTAAGATGAAAAGAAACCTTGAAAACGTGCCTTAGAAAGTGTGTAAAAAAAAAAGTAGATATGTATTTTCCTCTTTCCAGTATGCATTTTGTTGTGCACAGATGTGTCCTCCTGTGTGTGTTATTACACTTGTAGCCTCGCCTCATCAATAGGCGACTTGATTTAAAGGTGAGGAGGGCAGGAACAATTAAAAAACAGAATGGAGTGATGCCGTCTTTCATCCAAGGCAGGCTTAGATAGTCTTACAGGAGGAAGACGAGGAGGAAGAGCAGATAAGATAGTCGCTCTTATTTCTGTGGAGTACGATGGTTAATTATAAGAAAGGCAGTGTGTGTGCGTATTGAGGGTGCGAGGGGGGGAGGGGGGGTAAGGTTGCTTCCCGTTGGCTTCATTAGAGAGAGCCCTAATTATCTGTGGAGCTGATGGATTTGTGACAGGCCCTAACGATTAATGCTGACAAATTCAGTAAGGTGTCAAGTCCGCAGCTGCCTTGATGTAATCAAGTTGATATTATACAGTCCCCATAGCCCCTAGTGCAGCACCAACTCAATTTGCCTGTGCAGGTGACAAATGGACTTTGCTACCTGACTAATCACGTCAGGAGACAATGCCAGTTAATGACCTCAGTAAGCCCCCGCCACCCCCACCACCACCACTCTTATAACCTTGTAATAAGCGAGCCAGGCCATCCACAGCACATCGCAACCTTTCCCTCTGTTCTCTTTTCATTTTCTACCATCTCATTCCTTTGTTTTCACTTCAATCCTTCCAATTACAGCGCTTATTTTTTTGTGTCGAGGAAGCAGTGCATTTCCTTAAAGTTCCCTCTTTGTCTTTTCGGGCTGGAATGTGAGGGTGGAAATTTTTCAACTCTCGCAAGAGATTTATTTATTTTTATATTAATGACACGGCTCAGGCCTGTTCTAACCACTTGATGTATCAGCACTCCAAAGTAATCCCGGGAGCCATTTTTAAAAATACAGACACTCAGTTGAAGTTTTTACACTTTTGCATGTGTTGCAGCCCAGCTAGTAAATCAGCACCACATCATAACACGGTCTCCACGTACTTTGGCTGAACATCGTCCCAACTCAGTGCTGTAGCCGCCTCACTGAAGGCCTCCAGTTTATTCCGAGCAGGAGAATCACAGTGCCCAGGGATTAATGATTTTGCATGCCCGGGGTAGCTAAGATTACACAGCGACCTTTGTGCTCTTACTTGACGATGCTGTTATGTGATATTCTCCCCTCGAAGTAATCAGCATGCTGAGATTTATGTGCCCCCCTACCCTTCTGTCTACACCAGCGTCCTGAGGAGTACAGCAGTGTATAGCCTCTAGGTGTGTTCTTTTTCACTTCTAATGTTGCCGGATTTGAATACCACCCTCCTTCCTGAGAATTTGAACAGTCTTGTTTTGATGAAAAGTTGATTTTCAGCAAAGGAACTAGTGTCTTTGGCCTGAAAGTTGGAGCGGCTTATAACTTCCGATGGCTTAAAGGCTCCACAGCTTCTGAGAAATGAGAAGTTTATGTTAGAATTCAATGAAAAAAGTGTGTGTATGTTTGTGCGTGTGAGAGAGAGAGAGAGAGAGACAGAGAGAGAGAGAGAGGGAGAGGGAGAGGGACAGAGGCGAAGAGAGCGTGTGTGTGTGTTTGTAGCTTAGCGCTGACCGGTGTTAGTTTTCCTGGAATGAATAACTTGAACGAGTGTAACGGTAACCACGCCATGTTAGTCATCCTCTTTAGCAGGGCCTGCCTTCAGATCCCTTCTCCGTTCCCCCACAGGAGCACAAAAACAACCTCTAACAGCAGCTCCGCATATTTCTCACTTCTGCCTGTCATATCTGCTCACTATTCCCAATCAAAACGAGGGATATCAGACAGAGCAGGAACACATATTGATCCACTGCAGCCAGTTTTATTTCCCCCCCTTCAGTTGTGCTGTATGTTTCCTGGGCATTCCGTTTAGCCTGCGTGTGTTTGGCGGTCGGACTCGGCTAGAGGTTACGCTAATTGGAGCGGTGGTGTCGTTAGCAGGTGGCATCGATCGACCTCGTCGATAGCCACTTTTGCTCCTGCGCCACCCTCCGAAACTATTAGTTAAATTTACATCTGGGATTTGAGGCAGTCAAAGGTCAAACATGCTCAGCTCGCTCTTCTAATGCCTCGAGTCACCACGAGTGCCCCTGTGTTTGTGTGTGTGTCTGTGTGTGGTATTAGTTTCTTAGTTACAAGCATTAGTTACGTTTATTATCCTTGCAAATGCGGTCCTTTTGCACAGACACTGCACGCAGAAAATTCTTACATTCCCTTTTAAAAACAGTTTCAAGATCAACATGAAGGTTTTAGTATTGATTATCAGTGAATAACCAATATAATCAAATGGAAGGTATTAGCAAGTTTTAAGCAGCATGTGTTAAGCTTTTCCTGTTCACATAGATAAGGATATATTTCACACCATAGCAGTAATACCCCTCCTTGTCTCTTTTTCTTTCTTTCTTCCTGATTCTTTCCGGGGCATTCAGAACAAAAGCTGCCCTCAGGGCACGCTGCTACCATCACTAGCAGTGTGTTGCCCTTGCTGCACTTTAGACACACACACATACACACACCGTCAACAATAAACACAGTCAGACTGACTGACAGACAGACACACACACACACCTACACCTAATGCTTAAGTGCAGCCAGCATGTCTCTGTGGGAGGTCATAATGGAGGTGGCTTAGTATGATGGGAAATCATATCATTAAAGCAGCCAGATGTGCTTTGTTGCCTGCCTTGCAGCACATAAAAACAGCAGCAAGTCATGGGATCCAAAAAAGAAAAAAATCCAAGTCTGAGAAAATCAAGTCTGAAACAGATAGAAAGCAGCCCTCTGGGACTGGGCTGACAAGCAGTCTTACTCCTGACTGCCATAGAAAAACAATTTCCCCCCAAATAAAGAATATTTGTTCTCATTTTTCAATGTTGCAGCAGCATAACAAACTCGTTTTTTTAACATCAGATTCAGATTGGACTCAAAGCTTTGATAAATGGCGTGCTGTTGCCGTTATCAGCTCTTTGTTAAGTGTGCTTAATTACTATGTAATATTTGTGTTGTGCTGAGTAATTACATTTTGTTAAGGCTCCACAGCGGGGATGTATGGCTTTTGAGCTCATTAATGAAAAAATTGTTCATATGTTGTGTTTTCTTTTTTTTTTCTTCTCTGGCACATAATTTGAGACATGAGGAAGATAAGAGGGGAAGCGTTCAAGAGAAGTAGTCGTGCAACATTTAAGGCACAAAAATTGACATCTCAAATTTTCTTAAGTAAAGTATTACATTTGCTGAGGGTAAATTTGCTCTCTTGATCAGTGCAGTGCCTCCTCGAGAGGCTATGGGAAAGTCTGCTAGAGCCAAATTTAACATGTTACTTCTATCAATAAAAGATGAGCAATTACAGAATATTTTGTCTAATAAGTATTTGAATTCCTCAGCGCAGGAAAAAAAAAAACATGTAGCTTACCCACTCATTACATCAGTTAGCAGGGGGAGTGAGAGGCAGCTCTTTGATGCCAACAAACAAACAAGACAAACGAGATGGGCCCACTACAGAAGAGCAAAAGCCCTATCCAGGGACACCCAACCCCTGCGCACTCCTCCCTCTCCTCCGTCTCTTCCTCCTCTATGCCTCTCTACCCCTCTCTCTCTCTTTCCGTCTCTTTCGCGTACCTCTCATCTCTCCTCTCATTTCTCGGCACTCCCTCTCCCTTTATTTCTTGCTCTTTTCCCCTCTCCAGCATGTTTCTCATCTCACATCCCCCTCTCTTCTGGATAAATACTCGTTCTTTGCCACTCAAAAGCAAAGAGAAAAGAGAGAGAAGTGCTGGTGGTACGGGAGGGATGGGGGTGGGGGGGAGGATGGGGTGAATGAAAAACAGGGATGAAAAAAAAATGTTTTTTTCTTTTTTAAACTGTGCTCCTTTTTTTTCTCCCCCTGTCTGTCGGTTGTACCTCATCAGACAAAGTTAGGTGGAGATCGTCGGGGAAATGAAAAGCTGAAAGGGAAACAAATGAGGGAAGGAGTGAAAGAGTTTAACTGTGCATTCTTGATTTTTTGGAGCTGCTTCTCGCCAAATACTTTATCATCTCAACATAGTTTGAATGCTGAGAGCAATGTAACGAAATAGGTCCTGTTTTGACATTATTTGTAGTGTCGTTAATAATTGAATGGAATAAAGAGAGATGGGAAGAATGGATGTTCGATGATGGCAGGCGGCACCAATGTTTAGTCCAGTAGCAGCATCAAAGAAGGTGGTGTTAGTGGGTGGGGGTCTATGTGGGTGGATGTGTGACAAGGTGAGGGGTGGTGGGATGGTGTTGGACGGTGGGGG
>NTHP01000081.1:1177120-1197781 GCA_003416845.1 Oplegnathus fasciatus
AGGGGGAGCGGAGAAAGAAAGAAGGGAAAGAGAGGGACAGATTGCATGTCTGAGAAAGCAGAAAATGAAGGGGAAGTAAATGGAGCAGCTGCGTGTGCATATCGAAGATCTGTTGATAATTTGGAGTAAACTTTGTCCAGGGTGCAATTATTTAAAACTTCTGGAGGTAGTTTGTCATGTTGCTAAATTTAGAATACATGGAACACAGACTGCATGTCGGGTATGACTTTATGCAAATGTGTTTTATCATCATCAATGGAGAGTTAAAAGATTATGGACAAGTTAAAAATCAATTTTGAAGTCATGTTCAGGGGAACTTTCAGATACAGCTCATTGTTTAACATCTAAAATTAAAGATTTGTCACTCTGACCAAAAGTCAATAATATTTTGTCATCAGTTTTGTGTTAATTTTTGTCAGCGCAGCATACCCCCTGCTCTACACTGTAGTGTTTAGACCCACCCTACAGTGCCATTTGGCCTTTGATTGGCGCCTCTGTGTAAAAGAGGTGAATCTGTGACAAGCGCCTCTGTAGGGAGGTGGAGCCTGCAGTTTCAGATTACAGCGACAGTGTGTATCTCTGTGTGTGGGGTGTGTGTGTGTGTGTGTGTGTGTGTGTGTGTGTTATATACATGACATGAAGTGTAGATGCACATTTGTATATATGCAGATGTGTATTTTTATGAGCGTTCATGCATATATACAGGTTTAATTCGTGTGCTGGAGTGTATGAATTGTGCGCATATAAGTGTGTGTGTTGATACATGAGAGTCTGCATTTGTACATTGTGTGTGTGCTTTAAAAGGCAGATGAATTTGAGCTCATCAAGGTGCATTAGTGCACACATGACCAGTCCCAGCCATCTATTTCTGATCCCTTTCAGTCCCTACTCTCTCACTCTCTCTTTCTCTCTCTTTCTTTCGCAGTCTTTTTCAAGCTCTCTTGCCCCTCTCTCTCGTTTAGTGTGTGAGCTGTGGTGATTTACGGTAATTATCCATCGTTGGGTCATCTATCAGGCTGGCCGTTGCTAGGAGATGGAAGCAGCTGCTGCTGGCTGTTGTCTTGTCAGAGACAGTGCATGTGCGTGTGTGTTTGTACATACTTGTGTATGGTTGTGTGTGTTCCCTGGGATTTGGGTGAGGGTGCTTGCATGTGTTTACGTGTGTGTGCTTGTGTGTGTATTTCTTGGCAATGTGCGTGTGTGTGGTGAAGTGGTCCATCCTGATGTGGGGATTTAAAAGCGCAGGTGGTGTAGAAGACAGAAGGAAGCGAAGGAGTCGATGGATGGAGGGAGGGATTATAGGAGGGAGGCAGACTTGGGTGAGGGTGGGGTCAGAGGTTGAAGGAGGCCAGGTGGAATTTGAGTGTGTGTGTGTTTGGGGGAGTGGGCAGCTTAAAAGGCACAGGTGTGTGTGTGATAGACAGGGGAGCTGTATGATAAATTTATCCAGGCAGATGGAAGTTGGAAGAAGTCGGGCCTTGGGGACTAGTTTTAGTGGCTGTGAAAATTGCAAGATTGAGTATGTGTGTATGTGTGTGTGTGTGNNGGGGGGGGAGGGGGGTCTATTTTCTATTGGCAGTTGATCGTCCCACAGATGGGTGCTGGTTCAGATCCCTGCTGAGGGGCCTATTTCTCTTCATTTTGCCGTTGTAATCTACCGTAACCCATTGTGTTGCAGCCGTTTCAGGTTTCATGATCTACGCACGCCATTCATGTTGGAGCAAACATGAATGCACCCAAATCCAAACCCCCCTCACACGCACACACACATTGAAAGGTCAATTGCAAACATTATAGTCTTAACACTGTGCTCAGTGAACACATGAGAGGGAGTTTTTCATCACAAGTAACTTGGAACTTAGACAGGAAGACTGCTGAAAGTGTTTACTGCCGATATAATGTTCAGAGCCAAAACTAAGAGGACACTACAATAGTAATTACAGTATACAAGCAATCATGATAATTATTATGTTAATATAAGAAGCAATGTAACCTGTGGTAAAATAAACATGAGAACCTAAATAGCTAAAATTACAAGCAATAAATAAAATAATTCACTACAGTTTACTATCAGAATTGATAATAATAATAAAAATTATAATAATACCAAAGAGCTAATTCACAAACTAATTAAAAATACAATTAAAAAATACACATTTAGACTGTTTAGATTGTGAACAGCCTGAAAAGGCTGCTGATGGGACTGTCCAAGTAGTTTCACAGAAGTTTTATTTACTTAACCTGCTGGCAGGTCTGTAAAAGGCAGCTGGATATAAGCCACACGTCCATATGAGCCGCGGTAACTGTAAATACAACCTCCACTCTCGGCTCTCCATACCGGCCTAATTAGCGCCAGTTAGCATTTGTCATTGCGTTTAGGGGTGAAGATTAGGAACACCTCTCAATTAATCTGCAATCAGCCTGTTTGTTAATTAGCTAACCTGTTCTAAGTGGCCTTCAGGGCTCTTGTGTAATTAGCTAAGCTGCTGGGAAGCAGGTCTGTGTGTTGACATTGACCTAAAGCATACACACACGCACGCAATACACGCACGCAAGCTCGTATATAGTGTATAAGACGCACAGTTTTGCAGATGTCTCCAGTCACGGTCAAGAGGGACAAGAACCCCTGGCCAGTAAATTACATTAAAAAACAAACGCACCTCTTGTGCCCTCTGTTTGTTCAGGAAAAACAAAAGCTTAAACACACGTGCAAACACACACACACTTCCTAACATACTTTATTAGTTGTTGCAAGAGTACCGTGCTCATCCAAATATTCATATTTGCACATCGTCATGCTCGCAGCGATACACTTACATTGATTATTCCTCCCTTCACAGCAAACCTGCATCCCTCAAAAGCATTCTTAGAGAAGGCAGGAGGGGGGAAAAATACATACTGTACTTCCCATGCACGTACACTCTTTTGAACATTTCATCCTTTTCAAGTGCAACAACATCCCCACCAAAATGAACAGCTTCTCCATTGCTGTGTCGAAGCATTTTTTTTCTTGCTCACTTCAAAGCCATTTGTTTACTCTGCTGCCTCCTGACATTGTCTGTGGTAATTAAAGGAGCGCACTGAAATTTATGGTTTAATTATACAGGCCTTGTTATGCAGAGAAGACCAGGATGGGCTGATATGCTCAATAAAAATAAATAAATTCCATACGGGTTTATTGAACCCACGTTTGCATGGAGGGTGCAATCGTTCCAGCCACTCAGGTGTGTGTATGTGTTATTGTGTTTATGTGTTCATGTGTATGCATATGTGTGTATGTTTATTTATGTATTGCCTCGCAGGACAGCAGCAGCAGCTCAATGTGGAGTGTGAGTGGGTGAGAATGAAATTTAAAAAANNAAAAAAAAAAAGCCAGATGAATTGCAATCGATTGGCGCTGGTTCACTGTATTGATCCTCCAGCATGTTAAAGCCCGCTGTACTCCATGAAGAACACTCAGTCAGTCAGTGTGGGCTCACCCGCAGCCCCCCTCCCCCACCCCCCACCAACTAACACACGGCTAGATATACTGTAAATGTCTCCCAGTGTTGTTACTGCATGCATGTGTAAAAAGCGGAGACGATAGTGCTTGCAGCCCTAGCTTCAGTGTAAGTGTGTGTGTGTGTGTGTGTGACTTGGTTTTGTGCATGCACAGTAATGGAGAGTGATCTTGGCTGTGGCCCACAAGCTGCTTCTCTGAACTGATCTTTGAGTTGGGTATAAATAGCGCTTGCTCTATAAATAAAACAGCAGCACCTTTCACACTCACTCTCTCTCACTTACCCACACACACACACACACACACACATTCAAACCTGCCCGCGTGCCTCTTGGATCTCACACCTGCCCGTACACAACACTGAAATACCCCCACACAGGCCTCCCATCAATCCATATATCATTCTCTGGAGGTCAGATAGAAGGATGTCTGTGGGACATATTGACATATTTACATGAGAGCATGACCTGTACCAGCTAAGCACTAGCTACCTGTCTAACCTCTGACCCCACCTTACTTTACAGAACAGTAATCTAGTCAGCTGAATGCCCCACATCAATCCATAGTGCACACATTTTGGTAATTAGCCGATACTTTTATTCAAAGTGCCCTGTAGCACAACCAAGTGAGATAAAACGGCTTTAGCTGATAAAGAAATTGAACCTGAACCCCTTTGGTAACAGAACAGTCTCTCAAAGGTCAGGAAGGTTTTCTCCCATCTCTGTCTGGCCAGCAAGCAACAGATATGGACCAAAGTTTTAGAGGCAAAGACTGACAGGCAATCCAACATTGCCATCCTGCTTGCAGGGCAAAACGCAGTAACAAACTGCTCTCTAAAAGATCAGTTCTGTGACTCTACATAATGCTACTGGCTGACTGTAAATCAACATGACTTGAAGTGTTTGCATGGAGCCACCAGCGCAAACGATCACCGGAAAGGCTGGTGGTTGACTCACTGAATATCTGCCAATAATACAGAATTTCACCACTAATCCTGTTTGCACAGCACTTATTCACATTCACACCACTTTCTACGTCAGTCCATTATGTGGCTATGTGTCTGAAGAACAACACGTCCCATCCGCCGCTGTCTGCTGAGCTCAACTCAGGCTGGAAGTGTTTTGAAATGGGGTGGAGAGGGGGGTGAGAGATAAATTGGTACAGCGAGCTGGAATGCTGCAGCAGTTATTTAAGGCCCTGTAGGTGCTGCCTAGGCCATATGCTCCCATTATTCCGCTTGGGAGGGGCCCATGTGAGCATGTGAGCAAGGCTGGAGAGAGGAGGAGGAGGAGGAGGAGGAGGAGGGTGGGAGAAAAAGAGAAAGAGGGGGTGATGGAGGGGAGTGAAAGGAGAAAGGTAGCTGAGGAATTATTTTAAGGAGAGCCCCCCTATCAAGAGCAGGAGGAATTTAAAGAACGGGATACCGGGAGAAGCCTGAGATGAGATGAGAACGAATTAGCTTCTAAAGCAAATGATCGCCTTCACCCTCAATATCCGGCTCTTTCACCGTCATCTTTGCATAATTCATCTCGTCAAATTTTGAGGTGTGACAGAGTATAATTCATGAACTCCTGAACTTTTTCAGGTTGATAGCTTCTCTCAGGTTAGGGCTTCTCAATCATTTTCACATCATAGAGCAGCACTTAATGAGATTCTGTACGACACACCTCCTCACGGGTGTTTGTTTTGTTGCTTGTCGATGTTTCACAAAATAACAACCACAACCCAACTGGAATGTATGACTGTAGCAGTGAGAATAAAATATGATCAGGATAATATCAAGTAAATGGTGAGAATAAACTTTGCCTCCTTCAGACCCTGGATCCCCAAACTTCCCTTTGTCAGCTGTATTGGGTTGATTTTTCAGAAAATCTTTTCTCCTGCAGATAGCTCAATATTTATCTGTTAAGAAAACAAGGCCCAGATGCGGCTTTGTTGCTAGCTTCATATCTCTTTCTCTCCCTCTCTCTCTCTTCTCCTCCCTATCTGTACAGTCTCTTGTCAAACTGAGGCCTGTGTTCCTGATCAGGGCATTGCTCTCATGTTAGCCGCTTCACGGGAAGCACATCCCAGCATTCCCTCTGACACGCCGGCAGCAGCATTACCATAATTGGCTTTTCTACATGACGGGACAGAGGAAATAATAATGTCATTTTATTTACAGCCCTCTTGTCCCGGTCCGAGAGCTATCACCCCCTCCTCCCTCCTCTATCCTCCCTCCTCACCACCGCACTCTCTCTCCTCTCTGCACATACACTGACATACACCCCTCCTCCTCCCCCTTCTCTTCTATCTCATCTCCCTCTCTCCCCCCTCTGCCTGTGCAGGGCGCGAGTCTCGTTCTGCCACGGCGTGTAGGTCAAGCGATGGCTTTTTGATCAGCTCCTGTCCAAAGCCATCAGGGTTGAGAGGCACGTAATGGAGAGCGGGGTGACAAACAGAATCTGGGGAAGGAATAAGACTGCCAGTTTCCTATTAGGGGCCGGCCTAAACGGCCTCTGCCCCCCCACCCACCACCTACCCCTCCACCATTCTCTGCCGCAAACCCACTCCTGCACTGCCTAAATCACATGAGTGAAGGGGCCCGTGATTGGACATTAGTGCCGCAAATGACTGCCGTGATTGCCCCCTCTTCCCAAACTCACATCAAATAAATAAAGAAATGTGTGTAAATAAATAGAAAGAGGGGTGTTGGAGAAATGGGGCTGGTGGTGGAGGTGGTGGTGAGGGGAGGCTGACTGGTTTCATCCCCTTTTTTTTCCTCTCTCTCTCTCGTTTCATCGCCTTTCTGCCTTTCTTATCTGGTTTGTTTGGCTTTGACAGCGGCCAAATGGTGAAGCTCCGCAAGCCTGACAGAGAGTTTTATTGATTTAACAACCAGCAGACTCTCAGCAAAGAAAAGGGAGAAGGCAAAAAATGGGCAGGGCGGAGAAAGATAGCAAAGTTTTGAAAAGGAGTGATATGTTTCTGCTTTACTCCTTGCCAAAATGCTGACGTGTCTGCTGGTTGTATTTCATTTGGTATCATTTACAAAAATCAAGTCACACACAGAGTCAAGCCGTGTGTGAGGGAGAATGTTTTAGAGATGATCTGTACTTAGGTCGATCACGTTGTCCCATTGTGAGGCCCAGTGTTGTGTTGAGGCAGGATACAGGGCGTTCACCACAGTCTTTTCATCAGAAAGACATCATATCAAACTGTCTGTCTGTTCGGCACAATAGGACTCAGAACACACTCTGTTCTGGCCTGGTCTCTGAGAACTAGTGTTAAATGTTCAAACCTGATGACAGATTGCAAACGCAAAAATCTGTAATGACGCATAACATTCTTTAAGCCTTAGGTACAAATCAGAATGGAGGGTGCTTCATGGGTTCTTTAGTAGGCGTATTCTGGAAGTCTCTCATTTAAATAAGAAAAATGATTAAAAAAAAGGCAGATGAGAGCAAAACATACACTTGAGCTCATATCTGTAATCAAATAAGGGTCTGTTGCCCAAAGTATACTATATTTGGTATTCTGAGACATGAAACCCTTTGATAACACCTGCTTTACAGCACCATAAAGTGTGTATGTCAATCCATTTGTGCATTATGCTTTTTTAATAAGGCCATTATAACATCCAAAGGGGCTACTACAAACCCTTTTTGGTACTTAACATATCTTAGATCCCTTTTTATTGGCAGTGTTTTAACCAAATGTTGATATTGGGGAATCAGTGATAGACTGGGATGCTAATTCTTGCTTCCTTGGTGTGTGTTGTTGGTGATCTGGCGTGGCTGGTGGTGGGCTTGATCGCTGCTGCTTCTGACAGTGAGTCTGCAGTGCTATCCTGGCCACGCTGCCGCCTGTCTCCTTGATGGCGGCACGTCCCCGAGCAAAAGTGACAGGCGCTTTGGCGCCCGTGCAGATGGCCCTGCTCACAGCCATCACCCACTCTGCAAACCAAACCGCCAGGGACGGCACGCCAGCCCTGCCCCTTCCCAAGCCCGCCCCTAGCTGCTGGTGTTGCTCCGCATATGTGCGTCCAGGACAAGAGAAGGAGCTTAATCTGGTCGCCAGTCAGAATCACACATCTTCAAGTTGCAGTGACTGAACAGATAGAACTGATATGTAGCTCTTAATATTTTTCCTTCCTCGTGCTTCAGATTTTAGCATCCTGTCAGAATAGATGCAGCATCTCAAAACAGATGGAGAGATCATTTATTTCAGACTAACTTTCGTCACGTTTCATCACTAATATTGTACATTTATGGCTTGCGAAAACGTCCACTTGCTGCCTGTGATTTTTACAGATGTCTGTCTCTGCCAGTCTTTTGTCTGTGTGCTTTTGATATCTCCCTCTTTGTTGTTTCCATGACAACATGGCAGGACAGGCATTGATTGACAGGGATCGTCAAAGGGTTCCCTGGCGACCTGCTCATTGTTCGAAGCCCCTCCCTGCTGCAGTCTGTGTTTTGTCACTCACCCAGGGATATTTCTGATCTGCCGCTTCTCATTCCTGCTATCTGTGTGTGTGAGTGTGTACGTATTAAGCACTGCCAATTATTGGGGTTTAGCTATTTTTTTGGCTACAGCCAATGACAGTGACTCACATAGGTAATTCCTACTGTATGTTTGCACTGTTTGTGTGGGCTTGTGAAGAATGGATAGCCGTTCTGCAGGATGCTTTGTATATTAAATGGCTGATATGTATTGATAGCCTCCTGTTCTGGAAGCGGGTTAGTGAGGGGGAAGGCACTGTAACAGAAGACACTCTGCAGATGTGTTGTAGAGAGTACAGCACATAATGCTAATCTGCTGTGTTAGGGATTTTCAGGAGTTTTAGAAACTGTCTCGGTCTCAGTCTGTCAGTGGGATTGAAGCGCAGCCAGGTTCTCCTGTAGTGCTCTCATTTCACTGAAATCCTGTCAAGCGTTAGGGGAGTATGTTGCTCATTTGGAGAAGGGTGTATCAGTAGCACACAGAGAAGTCAGACTTATAGGCAATATTATGGTCGGTGGGTTCAGGTTTGCACTATAAGAGCAAACATGTATGCTGCAGAGTGCGTAAAGTACACACACAGGCATGGGAAGGTGAGCATGTGGACAGACATGCATTTGCAAACAGGCACTTACTGAGGCACTCACATGTACGCACATGCACATCATCACACAGTCACAGTCGATGGTGCAGCTGCTCACCTCCCCCACCTCCTCCACCCATCTCCTCTCAGGCAGCAGTAAATGGTGCCAGTGTATATATATCAGGTATTATGTCCACTTAGATTATGATATGACAGGTTAGCGTGCCGTTTGAAGCTGACAGCACATCTGTTTCATCAGGAGAGACTGATACTGGCATCTAGGACACACATCTCACCATGCAGGAAGGAGATAAAGGAAGAAGCTAGGGGGCCGTCTTTCCTGTCTCCCTGCCTCCCTCACCCTCTCTCTCTCTCTTCTTTCTCCCTTTTCTCTTACACTCCATCTCCCCGCCCACCAAACCCACCACCTCCTGCTCACTTTTTCTTTCTCCCCCACATCTTCTTTTCATTCACTTGTTCTCCCCCTAACCACCCCCTGTCTCTGCTACTTACTGATGCCTGCTGTGTCTTCCCTAACATGTACATGCACACACACACACACACCCATACGTACACAGTCTAGCCTTCTATCTCATTTGCCTTTATACATTTTATTGGTAAACCTGTTACATCTCAGTTTTGTTTAGTTTTCTTTCTCCACACCTCAATCTTTGATCATGTGTTCGCTTTCCTCTTTTAATCTGTCTTTTTGTTAAGCATTGTCCAAGTCATTTTGGATCACAGAACAGTATTATGTTTTGCAAATGCATGAACTGTCTGCCCCAGACTCCTTCCTTCAGCAATCATTGTGGCATTCTCAATCCAAGTGCCATTGTTTTGCCAGTTACTGCTTATTAGCTCAAATGAAAATGACCTTCAGCTCATCAGAGTGGGTTAGGAAAAGCTGCAGTATCTCCAAATTAGTGTTTTGTTTCTTTCACTCCCCAATCAGTTGCATAACCTGAACATGTGAAGAGCTGAACTTCACGGACTGGATGAGTGAGAGGCAATAAAGGCTGGGGAAGAGAGAAAGAAAGAGAAAGGGGGAGCTGAACATGCAAGCATGCAGCTGGCTAACAAGGCCAAACAGCCAGTCATTTCCTGGGGAACATGAGGCATATGTGGAGGAATAGGGAGTTGGGAAGGAAAAGGACAACTGTCAGAAGCTCAGTGATTTATTTTTCCCTTGGAGGCTTTTTTCACCACTGGCTTTCAGAGCCACATGTGTGTAAAATACACACAAACTCGTGCATGCATGCATACAGACACATACACACACTCACATTGGATGAGAATAAAAGCCTACATTTCCCATCATTGAGTATTCATTCCATGTTATTTTGACAGTGGTCCTGTTAGTGTGCTGTAAATCTTTAATTTCACTGAGCTGACCTCTTTTTCCTCTCTTCTTTTCTCCCCTTTTTTGTCTTCTCTCTCTTGCTCTCTTTCTCTCCAGCGTACATGCCCGAGGATGAGCTTAAGGCAGGCGCTCACGATGAGGAAGAGCACCTGCAGGATGACGGCCTCTCATTAGACGGCCAGGACACTGAGTTCCTGTGCAACGAGGAAGAGGAAGATGCTGATGGAGGCCAGCCACCTAGTTACAGAGACTCTCCCCTCAGCAATGGCACTAACCCTGACGCTGGATATGGGTCTCCACTCAGTGATGCCAGCGACCGACTTACGGACTTCAAGAGCACCTCTTCCCGGGACGGTCAGGAGAGGGAAGGCTCAGCTTTGCCCTTCCGCCCCAACAACGGCCTCTCTTTCCAGGATAGCCTGGCACAGATGAAAGCCGTCTATGCAAACCTCATCTCAGATGCCTCTTGGTCCAGCATCGCAATGGACATCATGAAATCTAAACCTGCTGCGGCTGGCAGTGTCAACAGTGCCCTCACCACTCCAGAGCCCACCTCGACTGCTTCTGTCTCCACAACTACGACCACAAACAAGAACAGTGGGGTCAACATGGCTAGCAGTCACCATAATGGTCGGAGCTCCAGCACCACTGTCAACCACACAGGCAGCGCAAGTGGCAATACCAATGGCACAGCAGTTAGCTCTGTTAGCAGCCACAGTGCAACCAGCAGCAGTGGGAGCAGCAGTGTTGGGGCTTCTAATGGTAGTGGTGTAGCCTATGACTGGCACCAGGCAGCACTTGCCAAAACTCTTCAGCAGACCCCCTACCACCTTTTACCAGAGCCCAGCCTCTTCAGCACAGTGCAGCTCTACAGGCAGAACAACAAGCTCTATGGCTCTGTTTTTACTGGTGCAAGCAAGTTTCGCTGCAAAGACTGCAGCGCCGCCTATGACACACTGGTGGGTTTGACAGTCCACATGAATGAGACGGGCCACTATCGAGATGACAATAAGGACAAAGAGGAGGATCAGGGAAAGCGCTGGTCCAAACCACGCAAGCGTTCCCTGATGGAGATGGAGGGGAAAGAGGATGCCCAGAAGGTGCTGAAGTGCATGTACTGTGGCCACTCATTCGAGTCTCTGCAAGATCTCAGCGTTCATATGATCAAGACCAAGCATTACCAGAAAGTGCCTCTCAAAGAACCAGTGCCAGCCTTGGCCACTAAACTGGTGCCCACTTCAGCTAAAAAACGAGCTATCCAAGATGCTATAGTCTCCCCATGCTCCCCAGACTCTGTCCATGCTGGTAGTGGTGGTGGCAGTGTATCCCTTGGGGATGTTGGCAAAGATACAAAAGCTGCAGCTAACCCCTATGTTACACCAAACAACCGCTATGGCTACCAGAATGGGGCTAGCTACACATGGCAGTTTGAAGCTCGTAAAGCCCAGATCCTCAAATGCATGGAGTGTGGGAGCTCTCATGATACACTGCAACAGCTGACTGCCCACATGATGGTTACAGGTCACTTTTTGAAAGTTACAAATTCTGCATCCAAAAAAGGCAAACAGCTGGTTTTTGATCCAGTGGTGGAAGAGAAAATTCAGTCCATCCCATTGCCACCAACCACCACCAGACTCCCTGTTCCCAGTAGTGTTAAATCCCAGCCAGTGTCCCCCGCCCTCTCCTCTGGCTCAGAGGAAAAGAGGGAAGGAGGTGAGGATGAAAAGGTTGAAGGTGGTGACCCACTGGAGAAGAAAATCAAGGAGGAGAAAGATGACTCAGGTGAGAAATCTGAGACCGACGCCACATCATATAAATACCTTAGAGAAGAAGATCTGGAGGAGACACCAAAAGGGGGTTTAGATATTCTTAAATCCCTTGAAAACACCGTATCCAGTGCCATCAGCAAGGCCCAGACAGGCACACCCACATGGGGTGGCTACCCTAGCATTCATGCAGCCTACCAGCTGCAGGGTGCCATGAAGAGCTCCACTACTGTTCTACCCCCAATGGTCCAGAGTGTCCAGATGCAGCCAATGTTTAACAGTGGGCTACGAGGCCTGGTGAGTGACCCCAACTCAGTCATCCACTCGCCTCGGAGCCCATCCTCCCCTACCCCCCTCAGGAGCAATGTCACTGCCATGGAGGAACTTGTGGAGAAAGTGACAGGGAAAGCTGCCACCGTGAAGAAAGAAAAGGAGGAGAAGATGGTGAGCCTGGACCGATGCAGGCCCCCATCATTAGTAAAGTCCCCCTCCCCTGCACTGAGAGAGCAGAGAGAGCAATTAGCATCTCCAAATGACCTTTCTGTAGGTAAACCGTGTGGTATGAGAAGTAGCAGCCCAGGCAGTGTAGATTCAGAGCTTATCTGCAAGAAGGAGCCCAAAGAGAGCCTAGTGGATGGCCACAACAACCATTCAAAGAACGGCTCTGAGGCATGCCAGTCCCCAGTAACTAATGGCAACAGTCTTGGCATCATCACTGATCACTCACCGGAAAGTCCTTTCATCAACCCCCTCAGCGCACTCCAGTCAATCATGAACACACACCTGGGTAAGGCCTCCAAACCAGTAAGCCCAGCTGCCGACCCACTATCTATGCTTTACAAAATCAGCAACAGCATGATGGATAAGCCAGCTTTCAACCCAACTCCTCAGGGCAAGCCAGCTGAGCCCATCAACCACTATCCATTGTATGAAAGCAGTGACCAGCCCATAGACCTGAGTAAAAATAAGTCCACCACTAACAGCAACAATAACAATAACAACAACAGCAGTGTGCTCTTGACCAACAGTAGTGTAAATGGTAACAAACCCCTCATTTCCCTCCCTGACTCAGTCTCCTCTCCTCTGAGAGAGAATGCTCTGATGGACATTTCTGATATGGTAAAGAACCTCACTGGAAGACTGACGCCCAAATCTTCAACTCCCTCCTCCATCTCAGAGAAGTCGGATGCAGACGGCAGTGCATTTGAGGATGCCCTAGAGGACCTCTCCCCAGTGCAGAAGAGGAAAGGGAGGCAATCCAACTGGAATCCCCAGCACCTCCTCATCCTCCAGGCACAGTTTGCCTCCAGCCTGAGGGAGACCCCAGAGGGCCGCTACGCCATGACTGATCTGGGCCCCCAGGAAAGGGTCCACATCTGTAAGTTCACAGGCCTCTCCATGACCACCATATCCCACTGGCTGGCAAATGTCAAGTACCAGCTGAGACGGACTGGGGGCACCAAGTTTCTCAAGAACATGGACTCGTGCCAGCCTGTGTTCCTCTGTGGTGACTGTGCCTCCCAGTTCAGGACTCCCTCCTCCTACATCAGCCACCTGGAGTCTCACCTGGGCTTCAGCTTGAAGGACCTGTCCAAACTGTCAGCTGAGCACCTACGGGAGCAGCAGGCTGCCTCAAAGGTGATCACAGACAAAATGACATTCGGCAGCCCCCTGTCCGCCTTGACCACGCCAGAGGACGACACAGGCTCTGTGTATCAGTGCAGACTTTGCAATCGGACATTCGTCAGCAAACACGCAGTCAAACTGCACCTCAGCAAGACCCACGGCAAGTCTCCGGAGGACCACCTTGTATTTGTCACTGCTTTGGAGAAACTGGAGAAGCTAGACAAGATGGAGAAGGTGTAAGCAGGGTCTCGAGCTGAGGGCAGAGACTGACAGCTGTGGAACTGACTAGAATTTCATTGCACTAAAATGACATTGTTCACAGTTACTGCACTGGGCCGAACTGAGCCGCCAGAAAAAATCGGTCTTATTATTTTTTGTTGTGATAACTGCCTGACTGGACCATGTCTTTTCATGTTGATTTGTTTTTGTTTTGCCAAGCTTTTTTACACTTATTTTGTAATATATTTATATGCTATTTGTCTGATCTGTGCATGTATTTTAGTGAATCAAGGTTAAACACAAGATTTTAATCTTTTCATGGCAAAAATACAACTACTGCTTCAACGGTAAAAGTGGTGAGTGGAAAAAGAATTGGTGGAAGAGAAAACTGTATAATACTTGATATGAAGAAAGTGAAAATTAAATGTATACACCAAAAGAATGAAAGAATACCCTGAAAGACTGAAGTAGCACCTTAGACAGTTGAATTTTGAATTTGTAAAGAGAACATGTTTTGAAATATCTTGCATTTGTCAAAATCAGATTGATTTTAAAAGATCAAGGATTATCATTTTCCCCTCTCCTTTTTGGGTTCCTGTCACTGCAATGTTTTTGATGATGAATGGCCTGCTCATAAATCTGTCAGTGTATTAGAAAAAAGATCACGTGAACATTTGGAAAAACTGAAATGCTGCTTCTGGTTACGAGTCAATCAGTGAAAATGAATGGCCGTCAGTATGCAAGTTTGCTCAAAAAACTTTTCCTTGTTGTGAAGTATCACCTTATAGCAATTTTCCAGTTGTATGGTTTGTTACAACTTTCTCTTTCTAAATTGTGTCGCTTTATTCAACTGTAAAGAGAACAGTCCGTTACATGTAAATGATTACCAGTGAAATGTCAGTACTCCATAAGACATATCTTACCATTTGAAACGGCTCAACATTCTTTGTATCTTAAGGTGTGTGCATTCTCTAACTTTTATATTGTCATTTTATATACAAAAATGATAAAACATAAAAACAGATGGTGTATATAGATATATGCTGTAGAGCTACAAAATGTCCTTTTTTAAAGAAAATACAAATTTAGCTTCTTTGGCTTGGTTTACAGAAATGATTTTAATTATACTTGCATCCAATTTGATGCATGAAATGGTGTGGAAAATAAATAAGCGATGCACAATGACTATACATTTCAATGTTTTATTGACAATATTGTAAAAAAAAAAAATTTTTAGCACCGATTAGTTTGTTTCATTTCTTTCTCAATTGTAAAATAAACCCCAAAGCAGTTGTTAACAGTCATACATTTGTGGTTGTGTGTTCATTTGTCACAGTGGTGCACCAAATTCAACATGTATAAAACTTAACTCTGTAGCATTTGCTTTGCAGCAAATTAAAGCAATCACACCAATATCAAATTCTAACCGAGTGTGAGAAGATTTCTTTTTATAGTTATACCTAAACATGTGCATTTCAGAGGTGAGATTCAAAATTTCCTTGTCTGATCATTGTCTGATGTTAGTACATATTTTGTGTTCTGCAACAGGCCTGCTTTTATGTTTACAAAATTTTAAGAGAAAAAGAAAAGTCACTGGTGTCATACTTATAACTGATGACTGAGCCACATCATACAGCTGATGATTATTATAATGATGAAGATGACGGTGATGATAAGCCTGTAAGGGTGCCTATTGTACTGTAGAAACCCATGCTAGGCTTGTGACTGGCCTTCGGAGGGCCTGTTCTGAAAGAATCAGTGTTATATTAATGACGGCAGTGTACTTTTGCCTGTCTTCTTGGAACGAAATCAGATGGGTGTCTGTTCTGCTTGATATAGCCTCCTGACTGGCCACACTGAACCGACTAATAATTAACACAACTATTCAGATGATACACAAGCTGCAAGCTGTCTTGTTCTCTGATCAACTGCAATACTGCTAACAAGAAAGTATACTGAGTATCTTTGCACTGTGCATTTAAAAAATGACATTGACTTTTGTGATGGGGGTGCTACAGTTAAGGGGCATAACTTGGCAATGTGGAGACTATAATCAAACTTGAACTATAAATTAAATTTGACTACTCGTCAGTTGTTGACCCTAAGTTTCCTACATCATTCAGAGCCAGAATCTGATGCACATGTCTACTGTAAATGCCATATTTTCAACACACCCACCTATAATTGAGCAAGTTTGTTCAGATAAAACAACATCTCTGCAGGATGAATGTCACTTCAGCATCGTTAATGTGAACATGTTTATTGGCTGAACCTTTTTGATTTCCACAGCCAGTGTGTGAACGTCTAAGGTCAGTCAAAAATTATGTAGTTTAGTGCAGAAAACTATTGCCATTTCCCTGTCTACTTCATTGACTTTGTTTCCATCTCCTCTAAATGTCTGCATGACAGAAGATTTCTGCACTTTTTTGACAAGTGAAGCAGCCTCTACATCATCTAAGTCCTTCAGTCTCTTTCGTTTCACTTTGGCCACAGCTTTTTCTCACCACGTTTTGCTTTTCCTAAGTTTTCTCTGCTTTGTGTGCTGTTGTATTTCCTTATGTTTCAGGCCTGACTTCATTTAATGTATACCACAGCCGTAACATTTAGCTTTAGTGAGAGTAGAAAGTGATTCATTGTGTACAATGACCTCTAGATGACACCCAGCCAAAGGTAAGCAGCAAGTTGTGGGGTTTTCTTCCTCAGGCAGCCCTGCAGGTAAAGCGTCTGCATCAGGAATTTGATCTCTCATCTTGCCCTCATGTCTCAAGTTTCTGATAGAGTACTTACAGTACCAGCCTTTGTACGGATGACGCCATGCTGCAGTGTTATGACTTCCATTCCTCACACTCACAACATGTCTTGTGTCGGCTGAGTCAGTCACACACACTCACTCTCCCAGCTATATTAGCATGAGTGTCTTTGTGCAATTACACACCTCCTCGATCTGGCTGCACCTCGCTGTGTTGATACACGGATTCAGTGACAAAGGAAACACAGGCAGAGGGCAGATTAGCCCGGCTGAAGATGCAGCTTCCTCGGAAAGGGGCTGCTAGAGTTGGGTTATAAAACAAACAAGGCAGATAAACAAGCAACATTTGGAGGAGATAGTGTTCCCTGCACACCAGAAATAAAAAACACCTTGTAGGTTTAATACCCCACAGCTAAACCTGTAATTTTGCTGTGCCGTCAGATAGCTGCTGAGCCGATAGAGACTCTTTCCTGCATTGTTAGAGATCAGTGCACTGTTTCCTGTGCGTATTCTATGTAAATTACATGCGATAATCGCCACGCACGGCACAATGCTGGTTCCCGTGGTGCAAACGGAAACCGAGGGTAGATAAACGCAGGCTGGGCAGATTTGCATAGCCTTTGTGTTTTGGGCGCTGCTGAACGTGAGCCCTGAGGATTGGTAGGGATTTCCTCAAGGTTTTGTATAAGTAAATGCCTGCTTCCTCTCAGGGCTGGGACCATTATGTACAGCAGACAGGGGTGGGTGTAGACAGAGGGCACAAACGGAATAACAAAATTACCTGGGCTGGTGGGAACACGGGGAGGGAGTATTAACCTGCATAACTCGCATCTGCCTCTGCCTAGATAGAACAGGGATATATTGATGTTTGCATGGGAATGTGTACTCTACTTTACACTCTGTTCTGTACATTACACCAAGTATACTGTATACATTTGTGTCACAATGATAGACAGGTGTCTTTTCTCAGAAGTTCACCTCTAAAGTTTCTTCATACCTTGAATGTATGTAATTCATGCAGCCTACCAGTCTTTTGTTAGGCTTCGTATGTTCGTGGTCGTTGTTCCTGGTTTGTATATGATAGCAGCATGAAGATCATTGTCAACCATGAAACAAAGACAAAGCTCCTGCTGAGGATCCCGCCGTGTGTCTGCCGTCTATAAAGCCTCCAACTTTGCACACAACTCCGACGTATGGTTTAATACCCTTCCAAAATACCTCAAACCAAACAAACAATGTCTGACAGAGAATCAACAAACAAAGCAACAACGACTGAGAGCCTTTGTACCGGATCACAAACTGAAGTCGGAGAAATCTGTTTGGATCCTGATAAAATGCCTCATTGTGGAAATTGCATTCAGGAAGAAGTTATCAGTATTCACGTTTTGCACAAGATACCTGCCTCGGTCTATTTTTATGTTGATCTAAGTCAGTTTGTAGACTTGATTCAATTATGTTGCTCAACTTCATACTGTAAAATGTGCGGGATCTGTGACAATTCTACCGTTCATACACACTAACCAAAAAGGGTTCTGCATAGTACCAGAACAGGTTCTGATTGTGCCGCAACCTTTTTTTTATTTTGAGACAGTGTAATCACAGACACTGAAAAAGGCTGTATACAATACTGCAATTTGACTTTATTAAATGTAACAGCAGAATAATGTTTAGTAACTAACACTTAATAATGCTTAATGCTTTACTTCCAGTCCTATTAATTTTATCAAATGTTTCCTAGAGTTTAAATCATTTTGCATATAGGATCTGTACAGGGTTCTACCAGAAAATGCCTCTTAAGGCTTGATAGCAAAACCTGTTGTAGTGTTAGGAACAACTTACGTATCACTTTTATGGTGCAGGAAAAGCATTTAAGAACTGATCACATTTTTGACCCACAATGAAATATCCAACCCCCAAGATTTTCACCAATCAGAGAGTATTTTAATGTAGGTTCGACCAGTGCTCATATTGTTGTGCATAGCATTATGTATACAGGTAACCTGATGAGGTCTCGTATTTGTCTCTTTTTGATTCAGATACATTGAAGAAGCTGGTTGTACAAGACTGAATTTTCTAGATGACTCATACTACATCATTTCAGGCACTACAGGGTGATACTCATGCCACTGTAACTGAGAGCGCAGCACTCCAGCTGGTGTCAGTAGCAGTGTATTTGTATTTTTTTGATGGACATGCAGCAGTCTTTCATCAAGGTGGGTTTATTTTGCAGTGGGAGGGTTGATGTGACAGAGTTGTCTTTGGAGAATGATGGTGTTTGACAGCAGCAGGCTAACGGATGTAGGAGATCATCTCAGTCTGCCAAGCCTTTAGTTATGATGTGGTGGTGGATGAGAACTGCAGGTGTGTGTCGCCAGGCCCTTCATCCATCACAAGCCTGGACAAAACACAAAGCATACAGGGGATGAAATGTTTCCTCCATCTTGGTGGATGAGGGATGTGGTTTTACAAAACAAGATGCGATACCTATCCATTCTGTTCTTACACTGCACCGAAATTTTTCATTTTTTTCTTTTATCCTTTTTTGAAGGGGGACTGGATGGTTTGTTTTGTTGTGTATCTTTGACTTGCATTTAGATATATAATAAACCATGCTACACCTTTTTATGAAATATTGATATAAATTCTTAATCTCAGATTCCGACATGATGACCACTATAAATATGTCTGTTACATATTTTTTCTATGCACACCTTCTCTATCTCTATCTGCCTGATTACCTGGGGATATGTCTATAGCTACAATAATAATCCATATATGAAAGATTAATGACATATTTCCCATTATCCTGTGTGTATATGTATGATTTAGTCATTGACCTCTCAGGGGTTTTTTTGAATATGAGAACTACCATGTCCCTGTCATTTCCTATTTCAAATCAAAGAGGTCAACATAGAAAATGTCTCAAAACCAATTTGTGTTTCAAAAAGACCCTTGAGAAATAGTGGCTTGTGTTGTGTTTGATATGCACAAAGACACTTATCCCTTATCTATCTTTTCAGAGAGAAAGAGAAGGAGATAGAGGGTGAAGTGCTCCAGGAATCAGTGCTGCCTCCATGAGATATGATGCTGCTTGATTTTGATCATTGACATTTGCTTTTTCATGCATCCCGAAAAACAAGGCCTCCCTTCCATTAAGGAATTATTCAAATGACCTTCAACAGTGCATGTTTTCCTACAGTTTTGTTGTGGGAATATGAGAACACATACTGACATCTCAATTACTTATGCAAGGCTCAGAGTAGGCCCAGTGGATGCAATCACCGTGTGTGCAATCCTCAGTCACTCCGAATCACAGAGGCTCCCGGACAGACACACATAATTCAGACAAGTCAGACAGGATTTGCATACAAAGACTAAAAACAAAAAAAAAGAGGGCATAAATAAAAAATGCACCATCTTGAGCGGGAAGAGAAGGTAGAGATTTAAGGGGAGGGGGTGGGGTGAGGGAGGCAGGGAGGAAGGGGAGACCGGTAAATTGTTTTAAAAAGGTCTTACATGTCATGTTGTGTATGTAAAAGGGTTAGACCTGTATACAGAGCTGATACTGGCCTTTGGCATTTGGTTTGGTGTTGTATACCTCTAAATGAAAAAAGATGCAGCTGTATTGATAATAATGTATTATTATTACGATCATTATCAGTATTATTAATATTATTATAGTTAAAAGTACTATCTTATATTTATATTTTATATCTACTATATTACTATTTCCTGCTGGGTCTCAACGAAAAGTTAAATTTTCTCATTTTTCCATTTTAACAAATAACATTTTGGAGGGGAAAACATTGTTTGAAATGACTTTTCAACAGAAAAAATGGCATATATAGACATATTAAAGATACTTAGTACAGGTACATAATAATACTACTGACATTCAAAAATTTCATATTGGTCAAACACTTCTATCTAAAGGCCCTCAGTCATCAACCACCACAGTCTCACACTGGACCAGACACTGTTGTCCATCTTTATCCCCTTAAAACCTGAGTTTTTTTCCCTTCCGCCCTTCTGGAGGTGACACACTGTCTCATCGTCGCATGATGGGTGGGGGGTAGTGGAAGAGTGGGTGAAGGGGTAGAAGGGTTGGGGTGGTTGAGGGCAGGCGGAGAGGTGGGGTGGGGTGGGGTACATTGGAGGCTAACCCAGCATCACGTCATTAGCGTTGCGCGGCGGAGATGCAGGGGCACCCTGACACATGTCACGGACAGCCAGCCGAGAGCCCACGTATGAAGCTGACACGCTGCGCATAATTTATCCCGTGACACGATCTGCATGCCGAGTTGTTGATCTGTTGTGTTTGGTTTGGACATGGGCGCTCTGGCAGGGAAGACAGAGGGGGGGTTATTATGCAGGTGGGGG
>NTHP01000081.1:1222520-1238056 GCA_003416845.1 Oplegnathus fasciatus
CCCGTTTTTGGTTACTTGTACATTTTGGTGATTAATTAATTTGACAAAGTGTTCCAAAGTGGTGAAAATGGGAAATACAAACTTCAATTTTGATTGTCTGTGCTCTACAAACTGAAAGCTTTTCTGGAATTGGAAAAGTCCAAATGTTTTTTGATATATCTATTACAAAAGTTCTTAATAATTCAAAGCAAACTATCAAAATTAGCTCTTCCCAAAGTATACCTGTTCTTTCTGTTGCTTTCACATTTATACTCACAAAAGTCAGCTGGCCTCTCCACTGTTGTTTTGTCTAATCTGAAGTCTCCAACTTCTGCGAGAGAGAGTGTTGGAAAGAAAGAAAGAGTGTGTACCTCCGCTCCAGTTTGGAGAGATTTATGGCTGGACCAAACCAAAGAGTGTAAGAGTGTATACTCAGAGAGAGTTTGGGAGGAGAGATTTACGATCCGCCGTATGGGTCATAATTCAAAGTTCACGCTCACATATATCACATTTTGAATCACATAGATTATGAGAGAGAACAGATTTATCATACACACAGGTAGCACATGTGCAGGCTCCAAAAAGCAGAGAAAAGCAAAAACAACACACGCTCACAAACTCATACACCAGATGGTTTTTCATTTTAAGGCAATGTGATCCTTACATACAGCAAACCCAGTAATATGATGACTTTAAATTAGTGTTGGTGATTGCCTTAATCTATAATATGCAGTAACTATCAGTTTTTTTTCTGCATAAAAGTATAAACGCTAAGTATTTGTCATCAAAGCATGTTTTCATAACCCTCCCAACAGTCAGTAATTTGGGATGATGTCCTAATATGCTATAATAAATAACCTGTTTGTGACATATACATCCAGTTGGGTTGCACTTTCTAATCAAGTGTTGGGGAAAAAAAAGGAGGGCCACCTCCACGTCTCATCCGGTCCTGTGGAAGCTCTTTTACAAGTCTATCTTGATGTAAACTTTACTTTTCTATTTCCTATGATTTACTGTTTGGAGTGTGTTAAATGTTTCATGCGCCACAGAGGCCACTCTGCTGAAACCTATTCAGCTCTGAACACACAAGCCCATCTATTTCTGTTCCTGTTTGTTAAATATTAACCACACATTCCCGCTGTCTCATCCACTGTGTATAGGTGTACGTGTGCGTGTGTGTTTGGGAGATAGAGAGAGCTACGTGTGCGACCTTTCTATTCGTGCCCGTGTGTGTATTCGCGTCTGTGTACATCAAGTGTTTGCGGGCGTGTGTTTGTGTTGCCAGAGTGTATTGGTTAGTACAATGGTGAGGAACTTAGGACTCATCTTGGGACCTTTTGGTCCTCTTCACATTTCTATAACAAATACCACACTATAAAAATGTGTGTCTTAACACTGTTATCAAGTACTGCAGTACCCTATTCCTCTAATTTCTAGTGCAATTTACCTCGCTGGAATTCCATTAGAAATGGAAGAAATGGAAAACTATGGAATTTGTTAAAGTCTAATATACACAGGAAAGGTCAGGGAATGTGATAAATTCATTGACTTGCCTTTTGTATTTGACTATTTTCTGCTTGAACTCAAAAATGTGTTTTGCCTTGTGTCAAATCAGACACACATTGTAATTCCAAGCTGACTAGTTTCATATATCTGGAGGGGATCTTTAAAGGGGAACTCCAGTGATTTACTATTGCCCTTCCACGAAGTTCCAGGACTTGTGAGAGACAGAAAAAGAATGTGTCAGAATCAAAACAGCAGAGGCTGATGATATCCTGACTTTTAGTCTGTAGAATATGTCAAGCTTGAAAAACGCTGGATCCTACATTTCCCATAATGCAACTCGATAGCATCATTAGACTTTGCCTTTCTCCTAAATGTCCACCTCTTACAAACCCCACCTCCAGTTTTTGACCCACACTTTAATGACCATGATGACATCACCAGGGTTATTTTTTTTCAAACTTTGTGCCTTTAATGTCATATAAGAGCTTCAAATTAGTTACAGTATGGAACCATCAAAGTTTACACCAGGACATCAGTGGAAATGTTGATAATACAAGGACATTCTTGACACCAGTGAAAGCAGGAAACACAAGGCAGACTAAGGTAGATCCCCCCCTGCCCCATGGATAAAAAAAATATTATTAATCTTGCTTGTATGATTATATGTATGATATGTTGCAGTGCACATTTCAGACCGGACGCCACTCACTCAGCAAAACCATGATGATAAGATCCGAGGCCACATGCACAACACTTCAGCTCACGAGTGTTTATATTTCAGTTCTTAAGTTTTGTTTTGTGTGCTTGACTCAGGTAGAGGAAAACAGCGAGAATCCCCATTTTGATGATGCAACGTTACTTTTTGTCTGAACCCTCTCACTGGCCCGCGCGAGACAATTAATGAGAGTGTTTTGTTTTCTGGAGGCTCAGTTCTTGTAAAAGTCAGTGTGATGAAGCTCTTGTTTTTTTTATCTTGACCTTGTTGGAGCCTCCATCACCCTTCCAAATTAATATTCAAAAGCCCTTAATTAAAAACCCGACACCCCGTCCTCCTCTGGAGCAGGATAAACAAATCTCGGGCTGTGTTTGTTCCCTTCTGGCCCATCCTATACTCTATTTTAATGATTTCACTTCAACCTCAGAAAAAAAAAATGCAAGATGGCACAATGCAGCAGAATGTGACATAAAAAGATGAAGACAAGACATAGCTGGGGGTGAGTGAGGAGAGAAGTGGTGGTGGCAACGGGGGGGGTGTACTGTATTTCAGAGTCGTAGTTAATTACAAAAAGCATTAATGTTTTATTAACCCCTTATCAGTAATTAATCATGGGTCTTTGATGTAAAGTTCAGCTTACAAAAGCACCAGGAAAATATTCTCTCATCCATATTAGCCCATTAAGCCGGCTGGTATGGACCAGTCTTGCTAACTGCAGAGTGCAGGACAGCCTCCGCAGGCATTAAAGCATTTGTTTTGACAGCGCTGTTTGTTTTCTACTCCCAGAAGCCATTGCAGTGCACCTCCAACTCCCACTAGTCTCTCACCAAAGGAGCCGGTTTGCATTTCAAATATGATGGAGCTATTGCATATTGTGCACAAAATTCTACCTTTCCCCCAATGTTTCCCTGGATTCCTGTATGTAACATGTTATACTTGACTTGGAGACAAAATTAGATGTTTTTTTAATACAATGTTGAATTATGTACTCCCTTTCTTAACACAATGACTCGCCCGATGTTGCTGTGTACTATACGAGACTGCTAATCGAATCCCATGGGAACATGATCTGAACCAGCAAAGTGGTTGGGCAGTGAAATAACAGTAACATGTCAGGGACACGTTCATTTTCCAGAAACAGCATGTCTAGAAGAGGGGCTAATAAGGCACTATGAGACTTTAAAGGTGCATTATAAGCTAACGTATAATAAGCACAATGTGTGGAAATGTAGAGGTTAAATATTTTTTTTGGGTGTGGGTACTTTAAAGGCAAACTGGATATGCTTACAGGTACTGTAGTATTTTGTATTTTGGGAAAAGTTTTTCTGTTCGAGTTGTGCCCCGACGAATTCAACATGACATTTTATCTAACGCATGCCTGCAAAAAAGTAAAATAAATATAGCATGAAGCAAATAAAGATAATTATTTTAATTTTTTTTTCCTTTCCTTACATGTGACTTCTAATCTAGATTAATTTTATACGTAGTTGGGGAATGTAACAGAAGATTCAACTAATATATTATAAGACTTGAAAGGTGGATTGTAAACTAACATTATTAAATACAATGTGGGGAAAATGTAGAGGTTATTTAAGGGGGCAACTGTGAAGTTAAACTGGGTATGCTTAATATTTTGTATTTTGAGTAAAATGTATCTATTCAAATACCATCATAATTTGCTTGTAGTGCATCATAATGCACTCCAAGGCTCTTGAATACTACTTGAATATATATAAATATGTTTTTCATTTCTTTATGTTTTATATCTAATCTACACTGGTTTACAAACCGTCCTTGAGTTGGGAAATGGATTTGGTGACACCCACTGAGAGGAAGATGACTGTAGCCTTTCACCTATAACCCCACCCCTTCTGTCTCTCTCGGGGTGCTGTCTGGGGTGATCCAGAGGGCAGGGGGTGAAAGAGAGGCCAGCTGGACTATGAGAAGGTGATCATGAGGTCAGTAGACCCTATAACCACTAGTGTGTGTGTGTGTGTGTGTGTGTGTGTGGGAGTGTAGCGGTGGTGGAGTGATATTTGGGGTGAGAGTCAGGTCAGGTTGCCTATGTACATCGAGGCTGGGGTGTGCTGCTGGGGTCAAGCAGTGGTCACCGTGGCTCACTTTGAGGAACTTCTTTGCTGGGTGGTTTGTGTGTAAACTTGTGCACAGACAAACAAAGAAAACACACAGTACCCCCACTGTATCCACCTGTGTTTATCAGTTAGCAGTTGATGGATTGACAGCTACATTATTAGCACATACAGACTGAAGTAAATGTCATCTCCTCTGCAGTTTTCTTCCCACATCTTCCGCTCCATCCACATACAGACGCCGTAACACAAGCATACACGCACATGACTTTTCCCATATCCAGGCATGTTCTCTGCTCTGCAAAAGTACGACAAGACACTGGAGGCCATGTTACCATTGTTGATGCTTTTGTTGTTATTGTTCCTGCCCGTGTTGATTAAATTAGGAAATCCTTTAAGTCGGCAGAAAAGAGGGGAGCGTTGTTTTATTATTAAAGAGGAAAGAGACACCCCGGCAAACATTGCGCCGGTTAATGAGAAGTACAGCAGAGTGCTTCAGGACTTGGAGATTTCAATAACATGGCAGAGCACCCCCCCACCCCCTCTGTGAGGAGGATAATACAACAGCCCCCCCTCCGTCTGGTTGCTCCTTCCTTGTTTTCCTAGCTGGCAGAGCAGACTGTAGGTGCTGTCTGAGAGACAAATGTAGTTCAACAGCCTTTAGGTTTTCTTGTTTTCTCCTCTTTTTTTTTTTAAGGTTTAAAAAGATCAGGGCTTGAACAATATGAGTTTTGGAAAACAGAAACAGATATTTTTGGACGTTTAAAGTGATATTTTGCGCCAATTTTTAGGAGCATTAAATTGACAAATTTGATCGTCAATCAAGTGTTCGTTGCTTCCCCCAGAGTTTTGTTTTTAGCAGAGTGGAGGCACTATTTAGACCATCTTTTGACAGTCACATCCACTGAAACCCATCAAAGATAATGGTACAACATATCCACAGATCTTTGAGTTAATCAGAATCAGCTTTATTGGCCAAGTATGTGTACACATACAAGGAATTTGGCTCCAGTTTGGCTTCAGTTTTAGGCATGCTGCGTAAAAAAAAGAGCTCCTCGCAGACAGCTGATGTAGTCAATCAATTCTGCCAAAAAAAATGTTGTCAAGAAAACTACAATACACTACTTTCTTTTTTAACTTGACCTCTGTCAACATCTAAATCAATTTCCAAAAGGCTCTTAGGAGTGAAACTTCAAAATGCATTCTGAATATAATTCATTCTTTATATTTAACCCATTAAACAGCAAAACACATCCACTCATCTTTATGTGGAAGTGACTGAAATATTTTGTCAAAGCTCCTGATAGACGTCTAATGCATTCACTATATATTCAAACAAAGAATACATTTTCAAGTAAAATACTTTGCAACTTTTTTTCACCTGGAATTTAAACCTTTAAGAAGTGATGAAATACATCAACTTTTCAGCTTCTGTATTGTTAGCTTACGAGAGATAGATTTCTGTCAGTCCCGACTGTAATAACTTAACGCCAGACCAGAATACCAGCGCCAGAAAGAAATACCATTTCATGAAGAATGGGCATCTAATCTTTTTTGCTTTCCGCTGTCACAGATTGTAGCGTAGGTGGATGCCATTGTCAGGGCAAGGTCACGTATAGTGCGTGCGTTCTGTGCATGTGTGGATGTATGGGAGTCTTTTCCCTGCTGTTAGTCAGAGTGGGTATGTGTGTGTTTCATTGTATTTGCCAGAGTGTGTGCGACTGCATCTGTTGTTTAGAGGGTCGTGTGGCTTCGACAGACACACTGCAACTGCATTCCCTCCTACATGACTGCTGTTTTCCCATACAGGCGTGTGTGTGTGTGTGTGTGTGAAAGACAGCACATAATGTTTACATGCACACACCGCGAGTCTTTGACCAGGCAGGGCAGTAAACAGACAGCAATCATAAAAACATGCTGTTGATCCCTCATTGTGTTTAATCAGTGGAAGCCAGCAAATGAAACTGAACATATATCATTATAGCTGTCTGTCAAAGGTGGCGTTACACTACCTTCACTCATACTGACTTTTTTAAACTGCCTTTTAATATTACAACTTGTAGTTCTACTGAATGTTGACTGCATTTGCATTACTAAAAGAATATTTTTATAGCTTCAGAGGAAGATTTATACACTACTACTTAATAGGACATAGTGTATATAGGATTTTGTTACCAAGACTAGTCGATTCTCCCTGTTTCCAGTCCTAATGCTAAGCTATGCTAACCAGCTGCTGATATGCACATATGAGAGTGGTAGTGATCTTCTCATCTAACTCTTGGCAAGAAAGTGAATAAGCCTGTTTCCCAAACATCAGACTATTCCTGTAAGGAACCTGCTACTGGCTAATGTTTCCCTTTCACTTTCTCTTGACACCCGGCTTCCTCATTCCACAGCAAGGTTATCAGTGAGACACAGTGCCAAAGGTCAGACAGGAGTCCTTTCTGTGACCCATGACCCTGCCATGACCCTGTGTCCTCAGATTCATCAGGGCAGTGTTAGTTCTGAGTTCACAGAGGTCATCTACTGTTCAAAGACACACAGACACTCCAGCAGCCATGTAGACCCTCACACCCATTATTCCTAGAAGGGCTGTCCTGCTATCTGAGCCCCCTGGTCCGGTCTCCACAGTTAAGAATAACTAAGTGTGGTATAACTATAGTATAAAAACAAAGGAAAACACACGTCGCTGCAATTGTCTCCATGCCAGCATTTACGCCGTTCTGCAAAGAAATGAAATGTGAAATGTTGACTTCTTATGATGAATTATCCCTTTCTGCACCACTGCTTTGGAGTTTGTGTGTTTTGCTTGTGCGTTCAGCGAGCATTCTAATATGCCATTTACATAAAATAGATAAATGTCACGCACGCTGACAGTGATACAAATATTTGGCGCTTCCCTGGTGTTTCAGGTTGACAAATCTACAGAGGCCACCCCTTGACCTTTTGACCGTGCTGGGCCTTATGGGTAATGATGATACTGATGGCCTGACAGCCAACTTACCCAGTGGCCATCTGGAGCAGCTGTCATGGTGGCTGATTGAGAAGGAGACCCACCACCAGCCATGCATTGATTTTTTTACCGGGAGCCAAGCCCCCCCTCAGGCTCCCTCTAGTCGGATCCTTTAGCATCGTGCTCTCCCTGAACTTTGACCTGAGAGAGAGTGGAGCTGGAGGTCACTGTCAATGCCCCTCTCGCCCATCTCCACCACCAGCATGTATTGCATTTTCCTAACAGACATGCACACTCAGACACCCACTTATTGCATTTAAACACACATACCTAAGATGGATATTATGGACTACAACAAGACTTGTTAACGTAAATGAGCTATTAACATTCAATGTTCATCTTTATCCATAATAACGGTTTAGTTAACAAACATGCAGCTATGTACATTATTATTGTGTTGGCCTGGCTGTTGATAAAGAAGCACCAACATGAACAGAAATAGATGCGCTGTATTCACTGGTGAATGTAACTAAGACTTACTCAGCTGCTGTACTTTTAGATAGAAAATATTTAGGTACCATATGCTACTCTAGACTTCTGCTGCACTACATTTTCAGAAGGAAATATTGTACATTGTACTATGTCACAATTTTAGTTACAAATGACTTTATATATTAACTATTTTACATACATAGATCAGATTTAATATGAACTTCAACACAAAATTTGGTGCATAGTTGTACATAAAACTAAACAAACAGTATATGAAGTTACAAAAGGCTCCATCTTGATCAGCTATAACAGTAATATGCTTCTTTTACATTTAAGCAGTAGTACTATAATATATAATAATATGACACTCACAGGTGCCATTTTTCTGCACAGTGAGTACTTTTACTTTTGATACTTTAAGTACATTTTACGAATAATAATATTGCTATATGTTTACTTGAGTACAATTTTAAATGCAGGACTTTTCGTGTAATGGAGTACTTTTACTGTGTGGTGTTGCTAATTTGACTTAACAATACCTTTTACGAATAATAATATCCATTTGCAAATTTTTAGGACGTTGGTAATATTGCATGTGTTTTGTGTTTAATATTCATGTTTATATTTTTTACTTTTATATTTTTCACACCAGTAAGTGTACTTTGATGTATGTAAGAAATAAGATTACCTGTGGGGTGTCTTCGTGGCTGAGTAGTTAAGACGCATACTGTACCATATAACCACAACATACGACTTTTGTTGCATGTTATATTGATACTATCAACTACTAAACTAAGGGTGACTAAAATACCAAAGCAATCTCAATCAAAAAAGTATTTCTACTTAAATAGAATGTCTTCATTCACTTTACTGACCCAGAACAGACCCTTATACACAACCAGACAATAGCTACTCAGACCCCAGGTCTGAGTGCTTGCCCTGCTGCTTTAGGAGCCGTCTGTTATGTAAGCAGTTAGATAGTGATCTGCTGCTTTGAGTGAATGTTGAATGTGTAGAGGAGCAGAGCAGGTTGTAACCAGGTCCAGCTTTTCCTACAATACCCACCCCCCCCACCACCACCACCACCACACCTCCAAAACCCCCGTGCCACATAAACAGACACCTACACATACCACCGCTGCCGTATAGTGATCCGTATAATCCGACAGGCTCGGGGAGTGACTGATAGCTATTGTTGTGTTGGAAAGCTTTTGTCACCTGACAAAGAGCTGTGGCTTTGGCCCTCATCCCTCTGCATCATCCTCTTCCTCATCCTCTCTCTCACGGGGATATGGAGGGGCCTCAGTGCCCCATCATGATGACTGATGGGAGTCTCAGGGATGGGTGAGGAGGAAGAGGGTGGGGGTGATGGTATACTCAAAGGCTATCTTCATCACTGGGAAATATGTAAGACTGTTTGTGGCATTAAAATGGCAAAAATACTTTAGATACAGTTTGTTCACTGTCAAAAAACAAGAAACAAAACCATCCAGTCTCCACAGAGAATTACCAGCTGTTTTGATTAACACATTGAATAAGGTATCGACATCATAGAGGAGGCTCTAACCCGCCACTGGCACATTTCTGCTGCTCTGACACTTTTATTTTTGCTCATTTCGCTTGTTTATTGTCATGATAATGAAGTCACTGTGTTAGTGTCATCGGGAGAAATCTAGCATTTTGGCCCGGTTCCACTGCTAATGTATGCAAGAGCTACTTTTCCTTTCTCATCACTGTCAGCGAGCCACTCGCCACCAAAATGGCTCCTAATTGAGCGAACTGGAAACAGTAAGCCAAGAATTGAGCTGTTAATATATGAGATTCAGTATACATGCTGTGGAGTTTTAAATTTAGCTGTGAAATATGCTCCTCAATATGTTTCTGTGATCACCAAATCACTGCACGTGATAAAATGTTTTTTGCTTTTTTCGTGACAGCGAGGATTTCAATGTAATGAGTGGGAGTGACTGAGCACTACTGACAAGCTTAAAGCATTATAAATGTTGGGACAATACAAACTGGCAGACTGAATGCTTGAGATTTCTGTGTTTTTTTTTAAGGCAAAGACACATTTTTCCTCTTTTCCTTTCTTCTTTTTTCGCTCCTTTTCTTGTATTCATGCCATTTATCTCAATGGCCTCTCACTGCACTGTGGGGATAGCAGCAGCACTTGCGCCATGTGTGAGACAAAGAGAAAGGTCTGTTTCAACACCATCAATCCCACAATCCCACACAGTGATGAGCGAGAGATAGTCACCATCTGTGGATGTGTTTCTCCTCACTTTGCCTAAAAGTAAAACTGTACCCAGTAAAAGTTAAAGTGTGAACGCCTCAGTGTGGCGTTTGTCTAGGTGTTTTGGAGATACCTCCTACTATATTCTATATCGCCTTATTTTTAAATAGCGTGGCATTTGCAGTAGCCGTCCACAAGCGACATTGTGTTTAGTAATTTTGCATGTTAAAAATGCAAAGACATTTTCTTCCCCCGTGCGTCTGTGTCACTCTGCCTCCGCTGTTGCTGTCTGTTTTGCCCTCTTTCCCTCTATTTCTCTCTTCCCTCATTCCCTGTCCCTGGCTGCAGCGCAGCAGCCATTAGCTTTACAAATCCAGCCTTTGATCTCTGATTTGGGCGGGTGCCTAGGAGAGGAGGGGTACGGGCTGCATGTGTGTGTGTCTGCGTGCGCGCGCACGTCTGTGTGTGTGCCTAGCTGTCTATGTAGGCCATTTGAGGGCTAGCTGGCACTGCAGGGGAGGAGGGTTCACGACCGGTCCACTTCTGCCGAGGTATTACAGAGGGAGTCGATTTCCAGGGAAGAGGCCGTGATGATAATGCCGGTTCATTTGCATTTGTACTGAGCGAATAAGCTGCCTAATGGTTTAAATATAACTCACTTACCGCTCACTCCAAACTGCAGTTCTCTTCCCTGTACCACTGTTTCTCCAACACCCCAACCCCCATCCTACCTTTCCTCCCCCCCTACACTTATCTCACCCTTCAGAGCCTCTCGTCCTGTCTTATCCTCGCCTCATCTCTTCAGAGAATAACTCCCTTCCACGGCCATGTGCCCAGATATTACATTATTGAACAGAAATCACTTTTAGCTCTTTGGCAACGGTCAGGGACTCCAAATAGGTTCTAGACCACTGTTATCATACATACTAAGTGTTTCAGTCAAGGCTCATTATTTCATTTTTTGAATGCTGACACCAGCACCAGTGTTGTCAGATTGTAAAGAAATTCATCATCATCATCAGTTATGTTGTTTAGTGGAATCTGATGAAATGTTGGATTCTGTTCAGATAAAAAGCTTGCCAAAATTGGATGTATCATGTACTATACAGTAAATCAATCAGTCACACTCAATCAAACAATATCATATCCATTAAATCAGAGATGCAGGACACCGGCTGGCCATTATCTGATATTTGATAAAAGGGCAATATCAGAAAAACAAAATATTCTCTAATCTAAGACTTTAAAGTGCAGGCTCTGACAATGAGTCTGGGCCAAGAAAGACCAGAATACGGCTGTGTTCACTTCACTCTCTTCACTCTTCTTCTAACTGTCCACTCGTCCATCCATCTGTCCATCTACCCGGCCTTTTCTTCTCTTGTCTTCCCCTCTCCTGAGAGGTAATGAATGGCTTCCCTCACTGCGGCGAATTCACCTGTTTCTGCTTCAGCCTTCCTCCACCGCATTAAGTGGGGATTTATGGAGGCGGCTTCCCATTGAACAAAACCATTTCTCTTCCAGTTTGGTTTAACAGCACTCTTTATTCCCTGCAGATTTAAGGATAGGAGGCTGGGGGTGGGTGGAGGGGGGGCGGCAACACCATTAAGGGCTACGGCCCTCCCAATTTCTCTCACACTTACATTGGGAAGGCAAACAGCCCTGAGCGGTCTGCTCCTAAAGAGACCTCTGTGAATAGATAGATGCCTGATGGATCAAGTGGTGTGCTAACACATGCAGGAGGACTGTCCCATTTCTGGCTCTTTTACATGGCAGGAGCTGCTGGATTTCAAATGGGACTTAAAGTTGGGGCAGTTTTATTCCTCACCTAAGAATAGAAATGTATAAATGAAATCAGAGGAAGGTCTGATACACAGGGGATATACCAGATGTAACAGCAGGCCACAGAGACATTTGTCCCTGATAGTGAATCTATTACGGAAGCCTTTATTGAAATTGAGCCGACATGCTAGAGACCCTCTAATATCATAACCTATAAAACTGTGATATTTTATAATTATTCAGTGGCAGCATATTTGGGTGAATCTTTTAACTGCCAATGACTGTGTCATATGTAGCTGCATTAGCGTCTCATTACTTTGGCGATAGGGAGAAGATTCCTTAATGCCTCTCGACAGGCCATGATGTAATTACACAGTGTTTGTTGCAAGTCAACATGATAATTTGTGTTTCCAAGGGATCTGTCATACGCCCGGGACGCCAGGCGCATAAATGATTCAACCCCTCATAAATGTCCTGATTGAAAACAAGCTGTTGCCCAAACCAACTTAACTATCTTGTCATCACGGCACCTCGTGGCCTCAACATACACAACGAAAACACACACACAAAAAAAAAAAAATTCCTTGTGAAAATTCATCACAATGTTTGGCGCTGTGAGGCAGAATTATGCATGAAACCATAAGAAAAGCTTACCTTTCACTTCTCCCTCTCCCTCTGTGTGTGTATGAGAGATCAAGATAGGGAGAGTATGATGTGGAGAGAGAGAGAGAGAGAGAGAGTGTTTAGTGCATGTGTGAGACTACTCTGCAATTCCCCAGAGGCTGCCATTGTCGAATTTACCCATTCCCACCCTCTGAGCTCGACCTAACAAGACTACACAACATCTGCATGGGGGCTGCAGAGTTTATGTACATGGTAGAGGGTGTGTGTTTGCGCGAGGCGGGTGTGTATGTGTGTTTGGGGGCGTTTTGGTTTTTTTTGTTGTTGTTTTGGACTATCTGTTTTGAAATCTGTGCGGTGGGCAGGGTATATTAAAGGCAGAGCGAGGTGTTCCTGCGTAGCCGCCGGCTCTGCTGCACCTCTCTAGCATTCTGACTGTGACCCCAGCCTTCGGGTGTGTGTGTGTTTTCATTCTCTTTGTACACACTCTCTAAGATGTTCTCACTCTCCTCCTCTTTTCTCCTCTTTTTACCTCCTCCTCTCCTCCCTCCCTCCTCCTTGTGTTTCTTGCAGAACAGAGCCCCAGATACTGAAGATATTGCCCCTGGTTTATTTGGCCTGTCTCTGTCTCTCTTTTTCTCCCTTTCTCTTGCCATATATATCTCCTGATTCTCCTCTCTCATCTCCTTTCTTTTTCCCTTTTATTTATCTTCTGCAAGTCCTCTCACTTTGCGATCAATACGGTTTCCGCTTGAAGCCTCGCGGCCAATATGAGAGGAGCTACGGGATTTTTGAAGTTGGGATGCTAAACATGTTAAACAGCGAAGATGTTTTGAAAATTTGGGATCATCGGAGAGATGTTAAACGTCTGAATTTGTTTTTCCCAGTTCCCAGCTGCATACTGTACGTGCATCAGACGTTATAGCTTTTTATCAGCTATCTTTGATCTTTCTGTAGCTTTTTATATAATATTTCTGATTCTTGCATTTGAATCTATTAGCGAATCACTAAATCAGGGATGTAGCAGTTATCGTTACAAAATGAACATGTGATATGCATATTTATATATTTATAAATCTACTTTGAAAATCAGTTTGCTTCATTTGAAACCAACACCGCATTACCGACTGTACATGAGCTTTTGCATGATTCCTGCATAGACTCCGTAGTTAAAATCTTGAAAAGAAAAAGTTCAGTTCATAAATAGACTTACTGCTATAAGTAAACTGCTGGTTTAATTGTATCAGGTTCCCATCCTTTAGTTGTGGCATGTTCAATTCCTCATGAGGCCATATCTCTTTGTGTATCTTTGAGCAAGATATTTCCCTCATGGGTTAGCTTAATAAAGTATAATAATTCAAAAACCAATAACATTAAATGGCAAGTAAGGACTATTATAAACAAAAATCATATTTATTTTCAAAAACACCTTACAGACTTATCCACAGTAACTGACATCAGTTTGATACGATTTATCATATCTAACATACATATAAGAATTATTTGTAGACAAGTATATGGGCTGTAATTTGTAATTACTAATTGTTTGTATCTCACTATTGTTCACTACACACTGCCCAATTATAAATTATATAACAACAAATATTATTAACAAAATGTTACTGTACTGTGTATTACTGACAGTCTTACATAAAACTCTATTCCACAAATAAAGATATGAGCACCTGAGTTTACATCCCAATTTTACGTTCTTATAACAAAATATGTAATATTCAGTCTGCCAGCAGTATAGTGAGGTTTATATAGTTCTTATGAATGTTACCCAGAAAGTGTTACCCAATAAGGTTAATATCTCATTTTGTTGATACTTGTTTTATGTGAATTGTTGACGCATTGGAATTCTACTTTACCCAAATGCATTTTAGACCACCTTTGGAGTTGGGAATTTGTTTGGTTGATCAGAATGTCATTGAGCACATTTACACCTGTATTTGCTGTGTCTTCCTGACCTCAATTTTAATCCAACATAACCTGGGACATGTTGATAGCACGTATAAACAAGGGTTTCTTTGTTATCCTCAACTAACCTCTATCTCTCTATCAGTCTCTCTACTCACTCTCTTTCTCTTTGTTCTTCATTTTCTGCACCTGCTCCTCTCGCTCCTACTGTCGGATGGACGGGCGGAAGGCTGCTACATCCCTGATGACTGTCATCATCATCGTCTGTCTGTCCGACCGGCGTTGACGAGCCAGAAAGGCAGCGAGCCAGCTAGCCAGACAGCAGGGCTGTGGAAACAAATGCAAACTGCCCCGTGCCCCCCATTCGCATCCAACTGTCAAGCAAATTTTATGCAAACTTTTGAAATGTCACCAAAAAATAGAATGTGAATCAGGTGTGTTTTCATCACTTGGGTAGGGAGTGAATAAATTGGCTTCATGAATGAATAAAAACACAACCACCGGCCTTTTAATAATTAATAAGTATTGGGCAAGTTGTTATTGGTCTACGGGGACAGACAATGTTTGTCACCTTTCATGTTTGTATCCAGCAAGCAAAATTGCGCTTGTTTATATACTAATGTCTAACAGTGACACAGACTTACACACTGGGTTGTGAGTAGTTTGACAGTGATGAACAGAATTCTTTCAACCAACATTTTAGATGATTAAAAGCCACTTTTTGATTGAGCAATGAGACCTTTGCAGTCATTTATTTGACAAAAGTCTTTTTTATTGCAATTTAACACTAATTCTTTGCATTTTAAAGCATTTTAAACTTCAGAAAAACATTTAAAAAACCTCTGTGGAAATCTGACTATATATTACTGAGGCCAATCAGCTTTTCAGAATGTGAAAAAAAACAAAAATAAAATAACACTTGGATGGAAACCCAGCTTGTGTCTAAAGTGAAAAGACTAAACAAGCATGTGTAGATGTTTGTACAGTATCCATGTGTGTGTGTGTGTGAGTGTGTACTGCACACTTCCAGATCCAGACTATTTATATGCACACTTCTGCTGATGGACCACACGAGACAGGAGACAGAGGGGTAAACATCAAACCTCTTCTCTGGTGGTCGTCAATATAACACTCCTACAGCGATCGTAGAGATTATTAAACACCGTGTTTTAAAGTGTGACACTGTGAGTGATGCAGTGAGGAACAAAGAGAGAAGAGTGAAGGAATGAGGATGGGAGGGGGGGGGGC
>NTHP01000081.1:1238064-1263935 GCA_003416845.1 Oplegnathus fasciatus
CGAGAGAGGCCTACGAGACTGAAGAGTGACGGCAGAGAGGGAGAGAGAGAGATATTCAGGCATCACTGCTTTTCCTCCAGGTGTCTTTGGCCTGCATGATTTCATCTGCGAGGCCATAATAAACTTCCTTAATGAAATAAGTAATTAACATATTATAATTGTGCAGCGGATGATTTTGACAGAGATCATTTTCCATATCTAATGCTATGCTAATTTAATCTGTTCCCCTCCTCTGCCCGACACGACCCTTTCTGTGATTAAGTTTCATGGCATCTCACTTTCGCTTTTCCTCACCTCTCCTTCTTCATACACCCCCCTCACCCCTTACCCCTCATCCTCTTTCTCTCTCTCTCTCTCTCTCTCTCTCTCCCTTTTCTTCCTTTCTCTGTCTCTTTCTCTCTTTCTCCAGTGATGGATTGACTCCTCAGCGGAGGTTCAGGGCCTTGTTGTTGTGGAGTTGCAGGCGGAGGGACGTGCACAGATGGCGGGGGAACTGGAGGCTGGGGGTGGAGGGTGGAGGCCTGGATCTGTATGTGTGGTCTGATCTCGCTCTTTCCTCCGCCTCCTCTGCGTGGAAAAAAAGGAGAGCATGGGGCAGGAAGCGAAGGAGGTGGGAGTAACAGCGTTGATTGAAATATAGCCGTGGGCTGGTGGTCATGTGGACTTTGTGCCTCCATTGTTTTTAGCCCTGTCTTTGGTAATTTATATTTATAGTTTGGAAAACGGTGATTGNTATCAGACGAATATCATCCTTGTCTCTGACAATATCTTCATCAAGTTGTTGTGATAAAGAAGATGAGAACTTGCAAGTTTAAATGTATTATCATTCTGACAAGGGAAGTGATACACTTTGTTATATTTGTTGAAATTGTCTTTACATCCCGACAGCAATCAATAAATCAAATGCTATGACAAAAAAAAGAAAAAAAAATCCGGTATCTGAGGCTGTTGCAGACCTGTACTAAGCTCATCCAATCATTTCATCCGGCCTGCATGAAATGATTGGTTTACCTGCCTGCCTACCTGTGTGTATTCTGCCCGTACATTCATTGCGCATGACTGGAGTCTTCCACAAGGATAGGCAGTCATATTATACAACGTATTATAATATGTTATCAGTCCAATACAAAATTCACGTCCGTCAATGTGCCACTGATGGTAACGTTCATTATGATAACTAGTGCAGTGCCCGCTCAAAACGCGCCTGTTCAGAACAGGCCGATTGTGTGGCCTCTGTTATTGCTGCTTGCAGTTTTCTCGAGAACCACTCATCCAGATAACTTCACAGTCAACACTGCATGTCCTTGGGTCCTCAGCAATACACCCGCCAAGTGTGAAGTCGATCGGATGAACAGTTGTCGAGATAATCGAAGGACGGACACACAGACAGACAGAGACTCCTTCTATTTATAGTTAAATATCAGGTTGTTTTCTTACATGTGAATGAGGCATGAGGTAGTTGGATACGGTTAGCGATGACAACGATAAGCTACGCTCCTCACCCCAACGCTCTCTCGTGGACTCAGCAGTAGCCAGGTAGTGCGCGTTCATGTGTTTTGGGAGAGAGGCTTTGGAAAGAGGCCTGAAGGGGGGGGGCTGGGATTTTTTCAGTTGGATACTTTCAAAATCTAGCTTACTCTTGCTGGTTTCTCCAAAGTTGCCTACCTACCTTTAGTGGATTTCTAGCCTTACATTATACCACTTTGTTGCAGCAGCCACACTAGCCAGGTGGCCCCAGGGAGGCAATGTTGGTCAGTCAGTCCACTACTTTAGTCCAGACTGAAATACTGTATCTCAAGAACTACTGGATGGATTGCCATGAAATTTTGTACAGACAGCCATGGTCACCAGAAGGTGAATCCTACTGACTTTCTGTGGTTTTAAATAAAATGTCTTGACAACCATTGAATATTTTGCCATGAAATCTGGAACAGTCATTCATGTCCACCTCAGGATGAATTGTAATAACTTGGATCATTCCCAGACTTTTCATCTTCGGTAGTGCCATCATCAGGTCAAAATGTGCACCAAATATTAGCATGCTAACATGCATGTTTACATTGTCATTGTGAGCACATTAGCAGACTGACATTAGCATTTAGCTGTGTTAAAGTACAGCCTCACAGAGCTGCTAGCATGGCTGTAGACCTGTTGTGTAACTAATATCTTCAAATAGTGGAAAAGGGAAAGAGTAAGAGAGGACACGACAGGCCAAGTGCTCTTGTTATAATCCCCACAGGATAGTTAACTTTGCTGGTCTTTAAACATGACCATCCTTGATTGTAGCCAACAAAGTAGGATGTCATGGTCATAAACAAATGAAACAGGAAGCCATTACAAACTATATTGTTTTTCATATAAGGCCCAGAGTTACTTTATTCTTTAGTCATCATGTTAGTAGACAACACAGCCAGAGGAACGCAAAAAGCATTCATTTTATTTTATACCAAGAAGGTTTGCATCAACACAAATTAATGCATTTGTGCAGGAATTTGTAGAAACAAAAGTCAAATTCATAAATGTTTTCATTGGAAAAACAGTGAACGATCAACAGGCTGAACACTGAAAACATTATGATCTCCCTGGTTCCGCAGCCTCTCTGGGGGAGGAGGTTCAAGGGGACGAAGGGGTGGCTGGGAAGAGTGGGAGGCAAGGGACGAATGAAATCAGCCAGCTGTGGTTTGATCCGTCCCATGTGATGGCAGGACCCCCCTCCCTCACTCTGTCTCTTAAACTCTCTCTCTCTCTTTTACTTTCTCAGTCCCTAAAGTCTCTCTCCGCTGGCTTCTCTGAGCAGAAGGAAGCACCCACTGGGGGCTCTCCATTTTCTCTCACCCATGAAACGATGCGTACAACACAGCCACTACCCCACCCCCTTCCCTTTCCCCTAAATCCACAGCTCTAGCATATAGAGAAGACTATTCTCCACCCCACGCCCCAAAACACACAAACTGTTCATATAGACCTCCACTATCTCATATTCAGTGATGTGGACTGGACCACAGAGGAGCTTCCAGGAGTATCAGTTCATGAAGGAAGACAAACTCCCAGTTTCTAACATATTTTTTTTGCAAACACCCATGACTGGAACACTTGCTGTGAATACTATCCTACACTACTATGAATAATTTAAGTGTCATACTATCACATTTCCAACTGACACTTATGGGCTCTTCAATGGAAGTTCATTTTAAACATTTTAATGTCACTGTAATGTATGGCCAGAGCTAAAAGTGTTCAACAGCTTTACTGACACAGTTTAATTCTTGATATTAATTTCAATTCTTTTACATTTTTACATAAATGACTTGGATGGATGGCTTGGCAGGACAACATGGACCTCTACAGAGGATGTTATGATCCTTGTACCTAGAAACCCTTTGAAATCTTGTTATATAAATAAAGAGTCTAATGCAATGCAATTACAGTAAGTGATTAAAACTATTACTGTAGTAGTGTTCCGGGACATATCCTGTAAAATGATTTCTCCATGCTCATGTTCTAAAAGTGGTGCTACAAAGGAATAGTGAGTAGAACAAACAAAGGGAAAGAAGTGTAAATAATGTATAAGCAGTGTTTTGTAAAACAATTTCCCCTATTCTAAGTTGAGCACACAAGAACAACTGAGATGTATAAATATTGTAGTACGCTGAGGCTTTGTCTGCCTGAATACTCAGCGTTCTGTATGACTGTATGTTGGTGCATGTATGTGTGTGTGCGTGTGTCAGAGAGAGAGAGGTCAGGTGGGGCAAACAGAGGATGAGTAATGTGAAAGAGCTCAGATGTGAACGTGGCCAGTAACAATGAATGAGTGACAGGGCACATGCCACTGGGTAATGAGAGGTTCACACCTGCATGTTACCCCTTCCTGCCTGATACCAAGAGACCCCTCATACACACACACACACAAACACACACACATACATGTAGACATAACCTACCACCGCCTCCACCCCGGAGCGCCCAGTGAAGGTTAAAACCTTCCTCAATGACAACTCCTCCACTGTGCCCGGGCAATAATAACAAAGGCAACAGTAAACATGTAGTCAAGCACCAATGATGCACTCACCCTTCGGGCCAATCAGTAACTTGTTATACAAATGTGAAAAGGTCAAAGTTTCAAGTGTGTATATACAAGATGCAAATTGTATTTTCTTTTATGATGCACTAAATTGGTTGACTGATACAGCCCACCCTTTGAGCCAAACAATACATAAGTTTGTAAGGATAAGGTTGTGTGCAACGAATTATATGCCAGTCAACCTTGCAGTGTTTCATTTTGTGATCAGTGTTTTAATCGTTTCTCATTCGACACACAGTGCCGTTTGAACGAGAACAAACAAATGATGTTCTTTCTTCCACCCACTCTGAATATATGGGGTAACTGTCATCACAAAAACATTGCTGTAGCACAGTTGGTTGAGACATTGGTAAAGTGAAGCACCTTTTCAATAGTAAAATGTTAACACAAAGAAACAGGGAAGGAACTGCGCCCCCCTTAACATCAACGGGTCCTCAGTGGAAAGGGTGAACTGCTTCAAATACCTTGGTTTCCACATCACCGAGGGCCTGATCTGGGAGCTGCACGCTGACTCTGCGGTGAGGAAGGCAAGGAAGAGACTGTTTCACCTCGGACGCTTGAGGAAATTCCGGCTATCCGCTCAAATACTGAGGAATTTCTACTCCTGCACCATCGAGAGCGTCCTGACGGGGAACATCACTGCCTGGTACGGGAATAGCACTGAACAGGGCCGCAAGGCCCCGCAAGGAGTGGTTTGTTCGGCTGAACGTATCATAGGCAGTGCTCTACCCTGCCTAAAGGACATTTACACCAGGCGGTGTAAGACTAAAGCTAGGATAATCGTTAAGGATCCCAACCACCTAGATAACAGCCTTTTCTCCCTGCTGCGGTCGAGAAGAAGATACCGGATACACCAGGCCAGCACTGAGAGGCTCAGGAAGAGCTTCAACCCTCAGGCCACTAGGATCCTAAATGAGGACACTGCCTAAGAATTGCCCTAAGACTGTTTTTAATTACTTATTATTCAAGGTTACTACGACTATAGTTAACATTATTATCTATTACTTATTTTTTTCTTTATTCTTATTCTATTTTACACTTACGTTTTTACTGCACAATTGAATGAGCTAATGGACATACATTTCACTATGATTATACCTAGTATTATTATATGTGACAAACACACTAAACTTAAACTAAACTTGAACTTGACATGAGCACAGTGCATGCTGCCGTTTTACAGCACAATTTGAAACGTCAACTATCCTGACAGATGCACTCAAAAAAAAAGTTCTTCACCTCTCCAGATGATTTCAAGTGACTCTGAGCAGTGTGTAGCATTTCACAATAAAACATACAAAAACAGAAATGGCCCTTCTCAAGGCCAGGGACTATTTCCTCTATGAATGTGTCAAGCTGAGCACATACTGTATTTTCCTTTCTCTGAAATATCTTCCTGCCACACAAACGACCTTTACAAACAACAGGTGCTCAAATAAAAAACAGCGGTAAAAACTGAAATCGATCATGTCTGTGTCTACATCTTCCTCCCTCTCTTTTTCCATCACGGCGTCCTCCTCTCTCCGTCTCTGAGACAGTGGCATCACTGGGACCAAATGGTAATCGAGGGCTGTCACCTCAGTCAAAAGAAAACATTATCCAGCATGTCACTCTGTACACCTCAAGGACAAGAGAGGGAAAGCGTGTGTGAGAGGAAAAAATGGACCGTGCCTGCCTCTTGGTGGAATTCAACTCAGTTTAGTGGGCTTTATTTGCATGAGAAGGTACCAATAATGTGCCAATACTGTACATGTCAAAGCAATCAATACAAGACGGCTGGGGGCATAGGTGAACTTGTACAGACAAGCATTTTACCTTAAGAGGTAAACATAAGGTATTATAAGTTAAAAGCACCTTATAAAAGTGTTTAAAGTGTGTGATAAGTTTTCATATGAAAAAAAAATGTTAATGTGGCAACTGGATAGTAAATGAAAAGATATTAAACTGACAATTTACTGAAACACCACTGACATACTGTATGTTGCAACAAGGTTCAATTAGAAAAACAGATAATGCTTTCTTACAGTGTAATCATCAAACCGAATATTACATTCAAGGTAATGTTAAGTCATTAACAGCTGCCCAATAATTCCCAAATATTTTTCACATTACATTCAACAGCATGCAACTTCAAATGTTGGCAAACAAACAATTGAGAGAAAATATAATTTCTGGCTGCACATGAAACCTAAATATCATTTTATCCTTTCTCTCCCTTTCTTAGCACCCCCCCTCCCGCACCCAAAACCATCTCTCAGTGTGTCTTTCCTCTTTATCTCTGTCTTACTGTTTCTCTTTGGCTCGGCTCTGATGTTCATGGGGAGATCTCAACATCCCTAAATCATCATCAGAATGAGAAAGGAGTCCCAGGGCTAATGCAATGCAGATATGTTGTCTTTTGTGTCGGAATATGAGAAAAGGAATTTATGTGAGGCGCTCGGTGAGTCAGAATTCATTTCTTGCTCGAGCTTTTGCCCTGCAGTCAAACGTAAACTGACTGCAGACTCAGCTGGCTGACTGAGTGAGGACACACACAGACATGTGCACGCACACCCAAACACGCACACGGCCAGGCACACACACACACACACAGAGAGGCGTGCAAATTTAGCCCACTCAATATACACGCATGGGCTCCCTCAACACTCAGCACATCCATACACTCATGTTCACCCCAATAGAGTGTGTCTGTGTGCTCAGAGTGGCCTCTCCATCTTTGAGTGACAGGTGTACATGGGTGGCACAATGGCCGCCAATATTGTCCAGCGACCATGGTAACAATGGCCAGTCTCCAGGGAAATGTGGAGCCTTGCAGTCACCGGCCGTTAGACATAAAAAGAGAAAGATTCAGGTGGCGCTGGGAAAAAAAAGGAAAAAGAAACATTTTGAGGGTTTGTGCTAATCAACATTGCCGGCGGCAATCGCTTTGATAGGGAAAATGGATTCTGATCCTTGATTATAATATAGGGCACAATCTGAAACAGCTCAAACACACATGGAGCCTGAATAAGCAAGCTGGAAACCAAGAACATGCTCTCTCCTTGACCATTAAATACATCATTGTGATCATTTTCCACATCTGAGGAATAACCATGAGTACTCCACTGGAAGCAGTACACCCTCAGTGTACACCTATTAAACATCTGATTTTATAGAATACACATGGGATGCATGGAGCGCAAAAGCAAACATCGTGGGGTGAATAGTAACAATGAATAGGTCTCGCTTCAGACAATACGATGCTGTTTATGATTGTACTGAAACATTGCCTCGATGAACTCCACTGATGATGAAGACTGCTAAAAGGGACGGCTAACAATCTGTGGGCGTTTGTGTATAATGTGTGTGAGAGAGACAGACAGGGGGAGAGAGAGAGAGAGGGAGACAGAGAGTGATGTACTCTTATCAGTCTTCCCAGTCCTCAGCAGCAGCAGATAAACAGAAGTGTGAAGGGCAGTTGCGCTGCAGGGGGCTGATTGACATGGCTGGCGCCCAAAGAATTACACACACACACACACACACACACACACACACATTTGCCTTTTGCTGTCTTCACTTGTGCAAATATCCGCAAATGCATCATCTAGTGACTGCGAGTAGCACATTCAGTTCTACTGCTGTCCAATAGAAAAATGACAGGACTGAATGTATGATTTACAAGAATTAGTTTCACTTTCATCAATCCAGCAATAATATATCGTTGGCCAGCTGCCTGTAGTGTCTTGGTGTAAATACTATAAACAAAGGAGACTGTGATTCAGACCAGTGCTTCCCAACCTTTTTGCCTTGTGAACCCCTGAAATGAAGGAATGTCTGCTTGCAACTGCTAAACACAGCTTATGAACTTAGTGTGGACATGACTGGTGAACTGTTCAGACAAAGAGTGATTTTTCCTTTTCAGATTGTTTTATCTGAATTATTTATAGGGGCTCTGAAGACTTGAAATTATCTAGTATTTCACAAGAAACAAGCAAAAGCTATCAAAGAGTCAGAAAAAAACATAAATTTTTTATTTTTTTTATCCCTTTAATCATCTTGTGACCCCTTATCTTGGGACCTAATGGGGGGGGGCTCTGAACCCAGGTTGTGAACCATTGATCTTGACAGTTCGTAACTAAACAATAGCAACATTTTCCATTATTTTTCAGAATACTGGCCTTTTACTTCTGTAACCACCTGCCATTCCCAGAAACTCTTCTCTTTTTTAACGCCTTTTGCTTTGAAAGAGCAGCACCCTCCTGCTTTGTGCATAAAGCAATCTCCCTTTGTGTTATAGTAGTAGGTTTCCCACAAAACCAGAGTCAGTTGCAGACAACGTAAAATGCCGCATAGAGGCCGCTTGAAGTCTTGCTTCTTTATGGTTGTCATAGAATCATCTCAAAATCAATGCCATCGTGCTTTATTTATGTCAAAGTGTGACACATAAACTACTTGTACACTCATTTATTTGTGGTGTATTGCAAATGAAATCAATCACATAAATACAAGCTAATTTAAGCTACACTATGTGTGTATGAGTGAAGATAAACACTACCTCAGTACCAGCAGCTGAAAGCAAATAGGGGATTAAAGCAGAGGGGAAGAAAAAAGAACTGGCCCATGTCTCAGGGAGGACAGGGGCGAATGGAAACGACTGGGAGAGTCTTGATGGACAGCCAGAAAGCACCTTGTATGTGTGTTGGTTTTTTTTAATGTGTGTGTTTGTAGATGTGTATTTTTGCGTGCAGACCCCACGTGCATATACACCTTTACATGTGCCACCTGTGTGTGTTCAGCATGCTTATGCATATTGGTTTGCATTTATGAACCTGCGCGTGTGCACGATTATGTTTGTGTGTGTGTTTTTTTTCCATGTTAGCAGATTATTGAGCAGGCATGCCCCGTGGCTCCATGCTGTTCCACACCAAACAGTGAAACCAATACCTTTTTGTCGCTGATAAAACTGGATGGCCAGAGATAGGCATGCATATTATCACACACACACACACACACACACTCTGCTCAGTCAGAGCTACTGTGTATGTGTGTGTGCATGCACTGTGTACAGGGGTTTGCTTTGAGTGTGTTATCTGTGCATGTGTGTGTGAGTAATACACTCCTACAAAGACACCATAGACTCTCCCTCCTACTCTTTCCACTTCCCCAGAGACAAAGTCCCAATTTCTCCATTGCCTGCAGTCAGACAGAAAGACGAGCGGGGGGGAGGCTGCAAGAGAGAGGGGAGGGAAAGAGCGGGAGAGTAAGGAGAGGTAGCGAAAAGAAAACCCAGATGCTATCAGCCCTCAGAGAGTCACCAGGGTCATTGTCATGTGTCAGTCAGTGTAACACAACTCTCCCTGATAAGCCGGCCGATTGCGCCGATTGGCCGCGATGGGTGACAGTGCGATACCGTTCTGTGCCTGCGCTCCTGACGAGACACGAAATTAACCCCCAGCGCTTTGCCGATAAACATCTAAAATGGTTTCGGGACCCCAGGGGCTAATGGGAAGAGACGGGAAGCTATCAAAATATCAAATGTGCGTGACAAGCGGCACAAGGACCAGGTCTGTCAAACACTCGCCTCTCCGAGTGTGATTTAACTCCATGTCTTCCACAAAGCCTGGCAGCACAGCACTGAGAAATGAGCCACCCGTAGCCTCTGTCTGTACACGGCAAAGTAATATTTTAATAGACATATTTATTTAGGCAAACCAATGTGGGGTTCCGGGTTTTAATTAGGTAAACAGCTCGTTGGGAGGAATCAATGGCGATCCCTTAATGAAGGTTGGCCCAGGCTAATAGCTGAGGTCATTTCTGTCTCAGCTTTGAAATTCTCATGAAAAGGAGTGAATGCAGCCATCTTTTTGTATCTAGTGCTGGTTGGGTAACAGATAGCTCTATCTTTAGTAGAATGTGTGCAGTGTGTACCTGCGTGTGTGTGCTTTTTGGGTTCATGTCCTTGGCGGGATATTTGAAGGACAGGAGAGCAAGTGGTAGCGGACAGAGAAGCCTGCATGTGTGTGTGTGTGTGTGTATGTGTGTGTCATGTGTCTCAGCTGGGTGACATGTGAAGGTGATGGGTGTCACCGGTGTCCCTGTCGTCTGAGGGCATGTCTCCGCCTGCTGGCTCTGACACCGGCCTGACTGACTTATGATCAGGATTTATCATCTTGATTTATGATGAGCCAGGTTTGTCCCTCTCACAGCCAGGAAGATGGGGAGGCCTGCCTCTTGTCTGTGTGTGTGTAGGTGTGTGTGTGTATGTGAGAGAGAGAGACAGATCTTGTGAGCTGGCTTAAGCACACAAATGAGTACCTCGACCACAAAAATTTACATTTTAACAAGTCATTAATATCACATTCACCAAGTTCACTTATTTCACAAATCCAGACGATGAAACAAATTGTCACTCTGGGAAGTGAGTATATAACACTCCTCTCCCTCAGCAACTAGGAGGCACTGTTTTTTTGTTTGAATTGCATCCAGTGTGAATGTCTGTCACAATGAATGTGAAGCAGAGTGTTGCAGGAGGTGAAAATGATGCTCCAGTGTTTCCCCAGATAAATAAAGGTTAGAAAATGTCAAGACTGAGTGCTAATTGAAAATGACTTATTAAAATGTTTCAAAACTTTGAACACACGGCCCGGATAGGGCGCCAATGCATGCACCCTGTCACCACGGCAAGCTATGAGTCATTTCCCCTTCATATTGTGCTGTAACAGGCAAGCAGAGTCTTGACTACTAAATGCCAGGCACAGGGACATGGGGGCTATTTAGTAAACATCTTTCAATTCCATGCCAGCCGGCTGGCCGAGCAGCCAAGCAGCCTCTTAGCTTCTCCCCTCTATGTTGGGATGCAGAGAAACAGGCCGACTACAGACCCAGGGGATGGAGGGATGAGAGGGGAAAGAAAAGGAGGAGGAGGAGGAGGAGGGGGAGAAGGAGACAGAGAAAGAGAGAAGGAGGGCACTGGAACACATCCACAGATTAACCCTCATGGAGGAGATGGAAAATAGAGCGGAACTGAACATACGTGTGTGTGTGTGTGTGTGTGTGTGTGGAGAGACAGAGAAAGGATGAACTGCGACATTCAGAAGCGTCTGGGCACCACAACACAGAGGTGCCCATTTTATGTCTCTGCCATGCAGTGGACGTCAACAAAAAAAGCAACAAATACACACCTTTAATTCTTTAATGCGACCCTCTACCCATCCGTCTCTCCCTCCCTACGCCCCTCCTTCCCTCCAACAGCCACTGCTAATCCTCTCCTTCACACTCCCAAATAAAAGCAGCAGAGAAGGGAGGACAGGGCAGGGATGGGGGTTAGGGCAAAGGGGGGGGTCACTTGTCGTATTGTGCCAAGCCTTCATCCATAGATATGGTATAGAGTTCAGCCTGATAGAGAGGCATTGTTTGAATGACAGGAACATGTGTCTGTGTGTGTGTGTGTGTGCATTCACCACTTTGCAGGGCCAAAAATCTGTTCACACCATCACGTGGGGGGACTTGTCTGGGGACAAAAACTCTGTACCCATAGGGTTAACATTTTATTTTAGGGTTCAGACCTAAGACAGGGTTTAGGTTTGAGTTATAACTAGATAAAGGTTAAGGTCAGGGATGGGGTTAAGTGGCTATGGTTAAGCCTTCAGAGAAAGAATGGAAGTTAGTACAATGTCCTCACAAGTATACAGGTAGTACAAGTTTGTGTGTTTGAGTGCCCTTATAAGGAGAGGAGGTGTCACATTCATAAGGTAAACACATCTGACTGTACACACCTGTACTTTGGGATCAAATGGAATTCCCACTACCTCATTTCTTCCGAGCTGGTGAGATGTGTGAACTTTATTATTCTTTGGAGTTCAAGGATTTTCTCTTTTGTACTTTGATTTGCACTGTTCTTGGCTGGTACTGTATGTTGTTTATGTGTTATTATTACTTGTCATACTGTATTGTAAACTTAGCACAGATCATTATTATCATTCACGCAGCGTTTGCTAAACTTAGACTGGATCATACTGTAACTTAAAGCTGGAGTATGGAACTTTTGTCTCCCCCTTCTGGCAGTGAGAGTAATTACATGAACACTGTCGAGGCATGCTTATGACGTTACAAAAATACAGAGAAATTTCCACAGTTCCAAGACAATAATTCATTATTTAGGTAGAGTAGAGTTTCTTTTTTTGACTGTAATCCTTCCTCTGAACGCCGAGTTTCTTTTTTTGTCTGGAGCATCAGAAACTTTTCTTGGACACTTCTTAGGTTGCTGTAGCCTACTCCGTTGCTACGGTTGCTCCCCCCTTCAGCCAATATCATCAACCTGCAGAGCCGGAGAGCCCCCGCAGGCCCACCGTTTTAGACATACGCATGCGCGAGTTACAGACTCTTCAGCTCTGGCAAACCAATCATTGCTGGTTAACGTAAAACGCATCACCGGTGCGCCAGCACGGGAATGTCGCCACAGACACCAGATTTAAAAACTCTGGTGTACTGTGAAATACAGAGAGACTTACCTGGCTGTGATAGGCTTAATCAGCATGGTGTGAACTCGTTTGGCAAGGGCTTCAATGTAAGGGACGTTCATTTATATGTAAAAGTCCCACCGCACTACAGTTTTAACACAGTGTCAGCACAGAGCACACCTACTCAACAAACACATTTTTGCAGTTAAAAGGGGAAAATGAGAAATCTCTTGTTACAAATATCAAGTTTTTGGGGGTAGATAGCAATAGAGATGAGATTTTAATAGCATATTTTCACATAACATCAGAACCATTATTAATTATGTCTGTTGTTAATTCATATTGAAATAAAAGTGGAAAAACTGGATAAAAACTGGCTAATTCCATTTGATCCAATTTTATACGTAACATCTCGAAAGCATGCTGTATCACAGTGTACATCACAAACATCATATAGGACTTAATGTGACTTGATCTTTGGTACAAAAGAACCAGAAAGTGATAATGGCTGGATGTAATAACATGTACAAAGTTGAACAAACATAAAACATTTAACATGTTTTAATATACCGTCACAAGATAACTGACTACTTCTTTTTTATCACATTATCTGGCAGTAATCAAATGATCATTTGCTACATTGTTCAGAATTGCACAAGGGTTTATTCATCCTTACAGCACCAGTCTCCAACGATACCTTGCCTTTGATATAATGCTAGTGCTAGTATTGTACAGCACATGTTCCCCGCTGTGGTGAAAGCTGCCCCGTGTGTGTGTGTGTGTGTGTGTGTGCATGTACGCGCCCTGTATCTGTAGTTGTGGAAACAGAGAGGGCTGTACAGATCCAGATACACAGTCAGATACACAGGGGAATAGCTGTGAGTGAGTACTGTTGGTTTGTTTGACAGGGACCTCTTACCCCTGTCTCTCTCACCTCAGATAGAGAGAGACAAATACACCGGGATGGCAGATAGAGGCAGATAGCAGACAAGTGAAAAGGAGAGCAGGGAGAGTAGAGAGAGAAAAACATAAAGATAGACCACGAGGTGTTGAAGACGGGCCTGGGGAATAAGAGGCGTAGCATAAAGGAGCAAGAGCAAAGCGCCAAAGGAGGGGCGACAATAAAAGGGTTGGGGGGAGAAGGAGAGAATTAAGGGAGGAGAGGGGTTAGAGAGAAAGGGAGGGGAAAGCGAGAGATAAGGAGGGAGAGAAAGCTTGGCACTGCACCGGGTAGTGGAGGGTTTATTATTCTCTGTAGCACTCAATCAAACGCCGGCCCTCTGAACAGAGAGCAATGCTGGCGAATCATCCTGGGGGCTTTCTCTCTCTCTCTCTCTCTCTCTCTTTCTTCCTCTCTCTCCATCCCTCCCCTCCTTCCCTCTTCCCCGCTCTCTCTCTGTCTTTTTTTCCTGCGGTGTATGAGTGCTATCCATCTGTCAGCTGTCAGTGCCAGTGAGAGATATACAGAGCTGTCACTTCGCGTCAGCCCGGGTTTGGGAGGCCCTTTTTTGCAGCTGCTGCTCTACACATACTTTCCCTATGGCAGCAGAGGAGCGCTGCTATTAAAGCACAAACACAAGCACACACACAAACACTGACGTTAGACCGATATATTGGTTTAGCGACACTGGTCAATTAAAAACTTGATTTTAAGCAGTCAGTGTTGGATAGATGGTTGCTAGGATTATTATTTCAATGTCCTTTGGTCTTAATACTGTTTTATGACTTTTCCACTCTGAGCAGCATAAAAAACATTTTTTGTGTTTCTTTTGTTGCGCAGTGCAACACTAAAATCTAACATCAGTAGTGAATATATATATATATATATATTGTTTTTTTAAATCACTCTCCAAGCTGTAGAGCTCCAAAGGGAAACCAGAACTTCTGCTTTCTGCTTCAAAAGAAACAAAAGCTCATTCAGAATCCAACTGACATTTGTAATAACGCAAATAACTAAAAAATCTGCCTTGGAGCAGAGCCTCACTCAACTGCATGTCATGTGGTCTACATAAGGACAGTAATTAAAAATATATTCTATTCTAAATATCTAATACTGTTGGTTATTCAATATTTATGTTTTTAGGCGAACACAATTTCCCATGAGCCCTCGACCATTGCAAGTTAAACATCATGGCCCAACAGAAAGGGCGAGTCTATTGGCAAGTTGACGGGCCACAGTTGCTCTGTACAGTGGTGTAGACATTAAAATACAGCAGAGAGTACAGCTAAAAGAGTGTTGGTGAAGTCATAATGACTGCGCTGTAGTACTGGTCAATTTTCATGGGAGCTGTAGTTTTGTATGCTAACAAAGCAATCGTTGTTTAATGTTAAAATCACAAAGGTTTCAATTTCTAATAGCAAGTGGTGTAGTGGATGCCAATTCGTCTCAGAATATGGATAGTTAACCCCAGGAACACATTTTATTTTTTAAAGAAAGACCAGTGATAGAAGTGCTGAATGAGAGATTGCAGCGAGTTACAGGAGCTGGTCGAACAGAGACTAGCTAGTTGAACAGGACTTCTATTGGTTGATTAAAGTACAAAATATCAACATCTGCAAGATCTAGTTTGACAGATCAATCACACTGTAATGTACCTGACACAAACTGCCACCTTGTTCGTATTAATTTGTCTTTTTTTTACTTGAAATGAGGCAAAGAAACCACTTCTTCTTCCATTATTTGGTCTATGTAAGCCTTTAAACTCTTTTAAAACCCATTGGATAACATTAAAAATGCATTGGTCATCAGGCTACAGTAAAACTGTGTCTTTGTGTTTAATTGTGTGCTTCTGTTACACATTGGCACCCCATCAAAGTCCTGAAAGAAAGCTGTTGGGGTTTGTGTATGCATGCGTCTGTGACTGGTGGTAGCGAGGTTAAAACAGGACAACTGTGGTGCCAAACTCAAGGGAGGTTGAAAGGATGGGATGGAGGGGTAGGTGGTGTTGGGATGGATATGTGTGTGTATGGGGGGGGCAATTACACAAATTAATTGCAGGCCTCTGCTGACACCACTCAGGAAGAAGACATGAAGGGTACGCATGTGTGTTCTATGACAACAAGAGAAAAGGGCATGTGCGTAGCTTCCTTCCATGCCTTCCATTTGTATATGTTGACAAGATTGCCGGGTTTTTGTGCCTATTGTGCCACTCCTGCCATTCCAGCGCCAATTGTGTTGGGTTTTGGGGCCTCGTTATTAGAGGGTGACAGTTTCTGGGCGGAAACAAACACGAGTCTGACGATTAACACCATGTCACCATGTCAGCTCATACAGTAATCCTGATATTCTGTCTATCGCACATGTGTGCAGAGAAAGGGAGGGGGAGGTGAGAGGAAGGGACAGTGAGAATATCATAGAAACAGAGAGGGAGCGAGGAAGAGGCATAGCCGAGATCCCAGGAGAGACAGATAAAGCCGTGTCGTTCATTGAGGACATTGTGTACGTGGCGGCGTACTGTAATGCAATGTTAACATTCCTCCCAATCCCGGTCGCTCCACAGGGAAGAGTGAGGCCTGCTGGGGGATCTGTTTAGTTGATCAGACGTGCCAGTGCTCTCGCCAGGCGAGGGAATAGACTAGCGTTGGATACAATAGGAGAGCAGGGTGTGACAGACTAGGATGAGATAAAGGATACTGCTGAGCAGAATAGCATTGCAAGGCTAAGCATGAATAACACAGAAGGCAAAGGACAAGATAGTGTAGTATAGTATGGTATGGGTTAGAGTGGGGATATGGTAGAGTAGGGTATCATGGGTAAACACACAGTAGGATAAGGTATCCAGTAAGCGGTAGTGGAAGAAGTATTCTGGAGCTGGATGCACCAGCTGTTCGTAATTTCAAACTCAGCCTGGTCCTAGCGTAATTGTCCACTAAGAGGAGTTTTACGCAATCAATTTAAACGGGTCGCACCACACAAACCAGTTCTTATGTAGAGATTAGTTGTTACTAAACATACTGCAAGGTGTAACGGTTGTGTGGCTAACTGAACCGACGACAAAACTAACATTAGATTGCTAATATATGACCCATTTCAAGTGAAGAGTAAAAGACATAATGGAATACGGTCAACATATCTGACATGAAACTTGATAAATGCTGTTTAATAAGATTTGAGAAGATTTTAAATTACATTTCACAAAAATAACACAACATACATCAAATTGCTAAACATTATGCCAATAACATTTGAGTAAAGGAGTAAATAACGGTATATTTGTACATACAATTTTCTATTTATAATTTTTGGAAGTTATCCCAGCTCGTGATGCTACAGTAACTTCCTTTTTAAGGCGGGTTGATATCAGTTTGGTCTCTGTGCGTTCGGTGGAGAAAGTGGTTGTGTTAGCTTGGCGGAGGAGGAGTGGGGAAATACGATTTCTTAGCTGGCTTGCTAACATTTTTTTTGTCCAGAGCTGGAGGCTGCGTGAATCTGGAGACTTCACTGAGGACGGGAGAGCTGTGCTTAAGTCAAGCTAGCTGTTGATGTCAAAAAAAGAAAAAGAAAAAAGAATGTTCAAAAAAATGCTCTGAAGTACAGTGCTTGAGTAATTGTACTTAACATAACCTCTGATAACATCACATCACACTGTATCTGACACTGGGTGTTACACTGATTGTGGACAGGTATGGTAGAGTGCAGTATTATAGAGTTGAATGGAATATGATTTCAACAGTATGGCAGGATAGACTGATCAATAGTCAGATTCTGTTTCATTGTTTCATCCTCAGGCTGCTGGTGTGACAAAGATACAAAAACAGTAGAGTATGGTAGGATGAGGCTGGATTGGAGGTAAAAGCTTATTATTACATTGGACACAGTAGCTTTGCAAAGGAAGGTGAAGCTAGGCCAGTTTATCCACGGGCACTTTTCTATCAGATTGTAACTCAGCAGCACTCCAACTGCAACTCCAACGCCTCTGTGGGCAGATTGGCTTCACCTTCACACTCTCAATCAGCTTTTCTATCATAGAGGTGTCACATTAACATACATGCATGCACACATGCCATACAAAATAGATGGCAACTTGCAGATGGGCATGTTTGTGTGCAAGTAAACACACATACACACACACACACACACACACACACATGCTCTCTACCCCCTCCTCCAGCACCTCTCAAACCCATTATTGGCAGCAGTTCAGTGACGGCTGTGTGACTGCCAGTACTGCGGATCTGCTCCTGGAGCGAGCTCTCCCCATCAGCGCTGGCTTGATTACCCTGATGTATGCACACCCAGACACTTGACAATCTCTCAGCATTTACATATGCAGCCTCAGCACTCCACACTACTTCTGATCTGAGGTGTATGTGTGTGTGTGTGTGAGTGAGGGTGTGTTTGCGAGATTTACTGTGCATGTGTGTACAAGAGAGCGAGTGTTCATAAGGCGAGTGGGAGAAGATGAGGAGAAAGGAGGAGAGAAATGGCAGCTCTCGCTCGCTAAACGTAAAACAAACAAACTTTAATCCGACGCCGAGCCCCTGCTCTTCAAAGCCGAGACGGAAGTTAGAAGGAGAGAGAGAGAGAGAGAGACGCCTCACCTAAGGGTGTGCAACGCCGTAAACACACAAACAGAGCGTTTACCAGCCGGCCCGTTATTCACTCTCATGTCAAACACATAGCACTCAGAACTAACTACCACACACACAACCGGGGATAGAGCTGTGTTAAAACCCTCACAAAAGCCTGCACTTGACTGATGTTTTTCTTTCTTTTCAAATGAAAAATCATCATACAAACAACCCCCCTCACCCCCAAACCTGATTCAAAAGGGCCTGCCTCTTGTTCTTTCTTTCTTTCCATCTCTGTCAACGTGAGGGAAGTGTCGATGAGAGGCAGAAACAGAGAGAGAGAGACAGAGAGAGAGGAGGTCTGGGGAGTTGCACTGTGTCGATCCTTTTTGGCTGGCGCTTCACAGGGAAACCGGGCTCGGCTGATCATCATTAAAACGCACACAACTTGACATGTTTATTTAATGGCTGCTCCCGGCGAAGACGGCAAGCTGCTGCTATCTCTCACCGTCACATGTTGATCTACCACCGTGCCATGTGTGTCTGTGAGTGTGTGTGAGAGAGAGAGAGAGAGACAGAGACAGAGTGTGTGTGTTGGCATTAATCTTTGCATATGTGCCTTTAACGTCATGTATGCTGTATATGAAGATTTCTGTAATGTGCAAGGGAGCTCTGTTACTCTGTTTTGTGCAAATACTGTAAAGTCAGGTCAGGCCGCTTAAGTGGATTGAAGTGGCTGTTTCTCATACCATTGCAATATTTACACTAGATTTTACTGTGACTGAACATGCGATACAGATTTCCAGCTTCCCCAAAATCTCTAATCTAAACAGTCCATGCCTTTAGTTAACATGCCAAAGCAGCACCACCCTGCTGCTCCCTTGATTTCTCTGGTTACTGACAGCTTCCATAAATACCTTTGATGGCTTCAGATCACGTCGGCCAACAATCCATGAGTGCCACACATTGCATGAGCGAAGCACACAGTGATCAGAGAGAAAGAATTTCTTTATTTTCTGCATGATAATTATGTTAATGCAGTAGAGGGGTCAAAAGGCTGATTGAATTTGCATCTGATTCTGAGTNNNAGTTATGCAGTTACTTTTTCATTTTCTCGTTTTAAAGTTACATCAACCTGCATTAATTGATGTTTTGGCCACTTGGGGGCAGTACAACAAGCTGCAAACACAACACTGACATATTGTTACCTTATAAAATTGTTGTGGTTATGTTAGCAAATAGTTACCTATTTACACCAGAGTGATCTCACAAAAATACGTGAAATGACCACAACCTCTTAACACCACATTACGTGGTGGTTGCACGTAATGTGTTAAAAATTCATGTAGTAAGCACGACTGTCAAGGTGATGTATTTCAACTGGAAGAATCGTTCAGGTCAGCACCATGTTTTTTTCTTACGCCAGTGGTATGAAGAGCGTGAAAGTCTGCCCTGGGAGGTGGTCGGGGTGGATGGATGGATCAAACACTGGACTTGAATGCCAGACGGAAGTTCGTGTCCCGTATGAAACATAAAGTCAAATATCCCTTCCCATGTGAATCTTTTCCTAAACCTAACCAAACTGTGACTGTTTCATGACATTAACCACGTGATAGAAATATGTGAAATGACCACGACCTCATTATGTGGTGGTGTCACGTAATTTTAACACATTACCACGTAATGTGGTGTTAAGAGGTCGTGGTCATTTCAAGTATTTCTGTGAGATCAGGTTGATTTACACACACAGCAGACACGGAGCAACATGAGTGTTCATTTGGAGTCGTGTCTCTGTCCGCCGAATGTACGTCCAATATTCACTCTCCTTTTAGCTCTAGTTTGGTCTCCACCAACTCGTGACTAAAATACCTGGCTCTTTAGCTTCTAAATTCCCACTTTACTTTCACTATGTTCACCAGCTGGTCACTAACTTTGTCTGCCTTTTTTGGTGCTGGGCAAGTAGCGTGCAGTGGGTTTATCACATGAAATTAGCTTTCTGTTGCATCTGGAAACGAGCTTGAGAGATGAGAGCGGTTAGAGTGAACCAAAGTAGTAAAATGAGCCGAGTTAGTGATAATTATTTGAGGGTTCACCACTATGGTTGACACCTTTCACATTACTCACTGTCATTTAACCCATTTTTTATATAAAAATATTGATTAGTGCAGTTTGAAGGGAAATTTTAGGGGTAACACAGTTAAAAACAGTGAAACACTAGGGCAAATGTATTTTGCTAATACTTATAGTAAAGCTAATGCTAATGCAAAAATGTAGTGCGTGCATGTGACCTCCTGCTGTGGAATTTAAAAATGTCATTAGACCACATGAAATAACTTGCAGTAACTAAATGTGGTCTATTTGCTACCGCAGTGTGTAAAACAAAAAGTGAGAGAACAAAATGTAGTGCTGGGCTAGGGCTTGTGGGTGAAACAGTAAAGAGAAAAAAAGAGTGAGTGAAGAGGGATCAGAAGTATAGAACAGAGCAGATGTGTGTGTGAGTGAGTGAGAGACGGCAGGGCGGATTAAGGCGACACACTTCCTTTTTTGTTTGTTTGCGTGTGTAAACGCAGTTTTGATGAAATATTAATGGTGCCTTCCAAGATGCCTTGTAAAGGATCCTCTGTCTTTGACTTCTCCATCTGTAGCACCTCAGGTAGGCATTTAGTATGCCGTTCTCTCTGTCAGGAGGGAACCGGCAACCCTCCATGTGTCGAGCTGTCAGAGCAAATCCGCCGCCACCCCGCCCCTTCCCCCACCTCCGTGACACACCTTTAGTCCCACAGTCTGGGAGCCTGCCGCCCCACCCATACACCTACCTAATCGCCAGCCAACACTCCTGCAATGAAACTTTTCACAGCACATTTCGCGTTATACTTTTATGGTGACAGTCACACATCAAATAAAGGATAGAATAGAGGAGGTGTGTGAATGATTGATACGTTTTGACGTTTAGTTCACATTTCCTGATGTAGATCTTCTTCTCCTCTCACCAAATAAACTAAGACGTGCTTTCTTCTGAGATCGACTTGACGAGGAGCCTGATGATATTGATTGCACTTCAGAGAGCTGCTTGATTGGCAGCTGCCAAGGATCTGAGGATCTTATCCCACCCGTGCACCCACCCAAGCATCGTCCCAGAGCCCCTGCAGAGGAATCAGATACACCGACAGTCCCTCATCTCGCTCTGCTCCCGCTAATGCTGCCTGACTGAGGAAGGGTAAATGATAGCGCCTGTCGACAAACATGAGTCTTGCTTGTGGTTTGGCGACGGAGGCCTCACTTTGGGGGAAGGAAGTGGATTTAGAAGGCAAAGATTCGGGCACCCATTGGCTTTCTGAGTCTCGTGATGATGGTGGATGCTTAGAGTCGGCTGTCAATCAGTCACCCTGGTGTAATTACAAAGGTGAAGCATCCCACAGTGTCATCATGAGTGGTCAGACAGACACCCACAAGGCTTCCTGTCACAGGGAATGGCTAATTATAGTTCTTACAATACATGTAGTGGGGCGGGGTGCTTGGGCATGCCGTGCTTCATAATGGGCTTCATTTATAACATGGAGATGCACATTTCAATCTTGTGACTTGAGGCTGAGGGGCAAGAGGGGAAGAAAGAGCACAGCATGTTACAAATAGTGCTAAGTTTCTTCTTTACATGTGTGCATGAACTCTTGCTCTTGTATTTTATGAGCTTTCAAGAAAGATGGTACAAGTATTTCCCTGCCCCCAAGCCTCATACAGAGACAGCATGAAAAAATATATACAAAGAGAGAAAAAAGATGGCGACTGTTGCCCGAGGAGGTATGGTTGTCATAAAAAAAGCTGGGTTGGGATTTGTTGGTGTCACTCAGTAAATCAGTGGGAGTTTAATTACCAGCCTGGTGTGGAGGAGCCGTGACAAGCAAAATGTGCGTGTGGTTATGTGTGTGTGTGTGTGTGTGTGTGTGTGTGTGTGTGTGTGTGTGTGTATGTGTGTGTGTACCTCTGTGCATGTGTGCGTTTGCAGGTTGAGAGCGGAGAAGCCATGACAGGCACTAGCTCTGTGAGTTAGCATTCCTCCTGGGCCAGACCCTACCAAAAGCCTGACAGGGCAGAGCTGCAAACTCGCACACACACACAGGGCCGTACCATTCTTGGCGGAGGGGGTGGGATAGGTGTCGGAGGCGGAGGGGTCTGCTTACAGAGTTGCAGCTCAGTCTCTCTCAGACTAATCCCCCCATCCCCTACCTCTGCCCCACACACCACCTCCACCTCCTCCTTTTATGAACTGTGCTGGGCAGGAACTTTGGAGGCTAATCTCTGCCTCATAGTCCAGCGCACACCGACTCTGACCCTCAGCCCTATAATCCTGTAACCGGAGAAAAGAGCGAGGGACTCTGGGAGACAGAGGGGAAACAAAACAGAGAGGGAGAGAGACACAGGGAGGGAGAGAGAGGCAGCGGGGGTGAAGCATGAGAGAGGAGACGTGAAGCAAACAGAGATGTAATGTAATATAAATACAGAATGCAGAAAAAGAACAAGTAACACAAACTCCAAATTGCTGCTATACCTTCTCTGGCATTTGAATTTTTTCAGTTGCTTCTGTGTTGTTATAGATACTATTAATGCATGAGTTCAAATTTAATTATCAATCATTTCATAAACAGTACATAAACATGCCTGTCAGTGTGGGAAAACTGACATTTTGCTTTGGCAATATTGTACAAAAAAATAGATTCCAATAAATGAATTGAACGAGAGGGCGCACCCATTCAGAAAAAAAAAGAGAGAAAAAAATAACCAGGAGAAAGTAGCAGGTAGAATAAAAGGGCGGCAGAGAAGCAAACACAGGTTTGACAGAGGTAGGAGAGGTGATAAGCAATAGGTAATGTTTTTCTTCTCCAATTCCCTTTGAGGTAACATCCAACAATTTGAAGGTTCAATGGGCAAGATTACAGTTCTGGTAGAGATGAGTTAAAAATACAGGGTGAGTTGTAACACTGTCTGCGGTGAGTGAATGACACACACACACGCACACACACACATACATCAGCGTGCTGCAGTGCTGTGCTCCGTGCTCGCTGTTATTGGCTGTTTTCAACTGTAGCACGGATGAAAAGAGTCAGCATTACAGCTGTCAATTCAGATGGAGATCAGGTGGTGGGAATGAATGAGGAGACAGAAGATAGTGGCTCTGGGTTTGTCCACACACATGCACAGGCACACACAGAAGACATTAATGTGTGCATGAATGCATGCGTGCAAAGGCATTTGTAGATGCTAACCCTTTAAAATAAATCCTAATTCAAATCCTCTTTTTCAGCCAAAGGATTCTACTGTCACTCGCTGATATTTACCGATCGCTGTTGTTCGTCAGACTGAAAAAACAATGGCAGCTGCAAGAGGAGATTTTTCCAAGTGTCTCATCATTCAGCACTTAAAGTATACTGAATCTTTCAGTTTTCAGCGGGCGAGTATCTGCCAATATTTCACACACGCTTTTCATGTTTTGCAATTGATACGATTCAAAGTGTTCAACGTGCAACTGACAGAAAGAGAAATTTCCCAAAGAGAGTAATTAATTTCCTGGCACCTCGGTTTGGGAGCTTGTAGGGCAAGTGAAACAATGAGCGTATAAAACAACACTCCACTTTACAGTAGATTTCAATGCTAACAGACAGATGCCAATCCATCTCTCTTTCTCTCTCTCCCCCTGCTAGACATGTGTGCTAGTTGGCTGAGAGACATTAGCATTTGTTTTACCCCCCATCCCATGTGCTAGAGCCTCAGGCACAACAGCCAAAGAGACACCACCACCTCCCAATATCTCATCCCATCTCTCAGTATGTGCGAGTGTGAATGCGAGACAGAGCTCTCACTCTGCTCTCACTCATACTCTCACAAAAACACACACTGTGGCTATTGATATGTGCTGAATGATTTGAACTGCATGCTCTCTGTGATTTTATTAGATATTAGTGATTTTGCAATTTGCATGAGACAATTCATGAAGACTGTACATTTTGCGTTCTGCTTTGCTTTGCTTTGGCAATATTGTTCTAATGGATTACCATGCCAATAGGGACCTCAATTGTGTGTGCGTTAGAGCCAGTGCATGTCCACATTGCAGTGTGCATGTGCTAGTGCGCCCCCTAGCTCTCAGCTGAGGCCCATCCCCTTTTTTTCTCCTCCTCCTGCTGTTCCTCTCTTGCCCTACATATCAGTCCCGGAGAGAATAGACCCGTCTAACACCCGGCTTCACAGAGACGCTGTTTTGTCATGTTTTATATCATTCTACTAATGGCAAGAAAAGCAGGTCCTCTGACTAAAGACTGCGGTATCCCTAAAGATCTCTGGTAACAAATGCTCTGCAAAAAAAACAAAAAACGTGACGACTCGTCTTAACCGAGCTCTCTGTTCTAACCAGCAAAAGCTCTTGTTTTGTAAACAGTCTGAGAATGGCTGTGTTTTTTTGATCTGCATTTGTAATAAAGGAGAAAAAACCGACAGGCGAGAGAGAAGAGAGGGAGAAGAGATAGGAGGAAGAGGGAGAGAGAGGGAGAGAGAGAGAGAGATCCAACAGATGGTAGATTTGGCGAGGCCTCTGCCATGCAGTTTATGTAAAAGCCTGTCTGGAAAGAGCACAGACCCCGAAGCATCTCTCACATATTGAGGAGTCACAATCATGGCCTGGCTGCAAAGTGAGACGCCCCTAATGTCGGTCATTACTGAAATACTACTGATTTTTCTTTTTTTTCTTTTTTTAACCTGATTTTTTTTTTTTAATAAAATGAGACTTTGTTGTTTTATATAGTAAAAGTATCAGACAGTATTAATTCCTCACACCCAAAAACAGTCCCATAGTTACTGTATACCTGTGACTATATTGTTAAAGAAGGGTTACAGAAGTATAGAGGGCTTGTTCAGTGACACATACAGAACACAGACCATAAAATGACCTGTATGTGACTATACCACTATTTTCCCGCGGGGATTTCACTCAAAATGTCAAACAGAGAATGAACACATGTACACACACTCCCCATTGGGATATTTTTGTGCATTTGTGACCCTGTGGCTGGCAATCAGAGGAAACTGATTGAGATTAGGGCTGCAACTGATGATTCATTTCTATGTTGACTGATCTTGTGATTATTTTCTTTGATTAATCGATTAAAATGTCAAAAAATAGTGAAAAAAATACACATTGCAACTTCCCGGAGCCCGAGGTGACGTCTTAAAATGTCTTGTTTTGATCGACCAACAGTCAAAAACCCAAAGATGCTCACTTTACAACTATATATGACAAACAAAAGGCAGCATGTCTTTTCGTTTGAGAGTCTGGAACTAGAAAATGTTTGGTATTTTTTTCACCATTTATGCGTTAAAAATAATTGAAATGATTAATCTATTATCAAAATATTGGCAGATTATTTTTCTGCTGATCAACTAATCGATTAATCGACTACTTGATCCAGCTGTAACTGAGATGCTATTGTTTTCATAAAAGTTTATAATGTGATGCAGGACAAAAGCCCCGTAATGACCCCTTGTCACCATATTTTTGTTTTCAGTGTGATTCAATCATTTGTTTGAATATTGCTGTTGGTGTATACAGTGTTGCTGGCCAGTGACAAAATGTTTGGCACAGAGAGGGGGCAGACACACATCCACCCACACACACCCACGCTCACAGCCCCAAAATGACCTATTTGTGAGCATGTGTGACCTGCGACTGTCGATCAGTGCAAATTTGTGAGGCAATGAAGCATGCAGGAGAGTCCCGTCAGAGCAGAGGCTAGACATCACCCCCATCCCCTCCATCCAGAGGAAGTGTGTGCGTGTGGGTGGGGTGTGTGGAGGTG
>NTHP01000081.1:1264386-1295560 GCA_003416845.1 Oplegnathus fasciatus
AACAGGGTGGAAAAGGCACCATGAATGTAAAGAGGCAAGGGGAAGTGAGGATGGAAGAAGGGCAAGTGAGGAAGAGGAGAATTCACAGCGAGTGAAGCTCACCTAACAGTGTGATTTAATGTCATCTGCCGGCTCGCTAAACCCCCCCTCTCTCTATCCCTGAAATGTTGAAAAAAGGACTTCTATTCAAGCCGGCATATTTTTATTCCTCCTCTTCTCTCTCATTTCACATGGGCTGCAGATGCCTTAATTGTGCTCGCTCTTCAAGGCAGCCTTTTCGCTTGCTCTTGATAAGTCTTTGATATTCTGTGCTTCACTAATTGTAGTCGCTGCAGTACATCTATCTTTTTTCAATTTCCTGATAATTAGCCTCTAACTCTTTCATCTGTCTTTTCAAGTGCACTAAATCTCCTTCTCTAATGAAAGTTACACTGAACCCAACAAGGTTGACGGCTGGTAAAGAAAAAAAGGAAAAAAAAAAACACTGACGTTTCTCTCCCTCTCTCTCTCTCTCTCTCTCTCTCTCTCTCTCTCGCCGTGGGCAGGCCCTGTCCTTGCGTCTCTAACGTGAAAATATTCAACCAAAAGAACACAGGAGTCGTTTAATAAGAACATGCTTCAAAATGACTCCGGTTTAATGGATGGGAGATGTGAGGTGAGCGGAAGAGCTAACCTGGAGCGATCTGCTAAAAAGATCAAAAAACTCAGAAATCACTCAAAGCCACCGCTGCACTCCCAAAAGACCACAGTCCTATCGAGAGGCTCGGAGTAATGAGCCGGATTGAAATATAACCGAGAGGGGGGCGATGTTATGTATATGATAACATATTAGCACAACATCATTTGAGTGTGACAGCCTAGTTTGTACTCCAAAGCCCACCCTCAACTTCAGCTTTGGCAGAATTTATTCTTCCTGCATATTCAAAACCAGAATCAGAGCAGAAAGATAAAAAGCCAGAGAGGTAGACTGAGATAAAGGCTATTTGAAGTACAAGGAGTGTTGCTCTAATAGTTTTATGTCTTTTGATTCAGTGTTTCCATGGTGGAAATGTGTTATTGAGAGCATTACTAAGAGAAATGCAAACACAGACGGCATGAGAGGAGAGCAGAGAGGAGGAGAGGAGGAGGGAAAAAAACAGGCATCAAAATTGATTTTTCAATCATGCTTGCTGTTTCAAGAGGGCGTCACATGTTCTAATGACCTCATCCCTCTTGTAGTGATGTGAGTTATTTCACACCGGGCCATTTTAAACTAAGAGGAGTAAGGTTGGTGGGTGGATGGGTGGGTGTGGGGGGTTAGTGCTGCCGCTAAGTAGGGCTCAAAGCGGTGAGGGGTAGTAAAGAGGAGAGGTGGGGTGGGCTAAGGGAATGGTTAACAGGGTCATTTAGATTGGATGGGAGATCGATACTGAGAGGTAGAGAGGAGGTGCATCTCTGTCACTGTGATGTGTGGCTTCTGTGTGATTGTTCTGCAGATTACGTACAAGGGAGGGGAAAAAGAAAAGGGAAGTGCTGTCTCTCTCTCTCTCTCCCTCTCTCTCTCTGTGTGTGTGTGCTGTGCACAATCATGTCACCATCCTCCAGTGATTTAAAACACATTTCATGTTTTTTTTTTGTTTGATATTCTATCCCCGCAGAGGAGGAAATGAAATGCAATGTGCAGTGAATGTTAAGCTTATCAGTTTTCTTTAAAGATGATCTCTTCTTTTGGGAAACGCCAGTGACACCGAGGTGATTACAAGTGACCAATCTATTCATTTATCTAAAGGAGATATGGTGATAAGATGCTAATTAAATCGTGCTTTTGGAAAATATATATGTCATTAGATGTGACAAGTCAGTGGAGGAGCAGACTTGTGACTGGGAGGTCACGGGTTCAAAGCTGGACTTAGACAAAGTGGTAATGTGCTCCTTCTCTGCTGCAACTTCTGCAGAGGTGCCCTTGAGCAAATCTCTGAACCTCTGAAGCTCTAATAGAAATGTATGCCAAAATAATCTCAACTCAAAGAAAAAAGCTTGCTCCCCTACCTTTGAGTTTTTCTGTTGCTGACTTGTAACAGAACTACTGGCATAAGAACTTTTCAGGTGTGAATGTGTAAGTGCATGTTAGGCAGGTAGTAAGAGTGTTAGGCTTGGGGGATCAAGGATCATTTGATTATTGTGCTGCGCCTCAGCGTCTGATTTTGTGCTTGCGTATTTGTTATCGTATATTCTCTCACGTTAGTGTGTCTATCTGTGCGTGTGTGTGTCTTGTTGTTGCATGCAGCAGTTTGTGCTCCAGTGCTGCCTGCAGCATTTCCTGCAGCGTGCTGCCGCCTTCCAGCAAACATGCAAAGCCTGGAGGTAAAAGTGTTCACACAACATCTGTAGAAGGAAAAAAAAACACACGAGAGGATCTTAGCAGAAAGCAGATTCCTTCATGACGTACATTCTCACATTCAGCCTGTTACTGAAAAAAACGTAGCTTGTGCAAATTCAGCCATTATACAGTGCATGTATATTGCAATAGATTTTGTCACTATACATGCAAACGTTAGTATTGGTTAACAATCTTCTCTTATATATCTTATATGTATTTCTTACTTGTTGATGTAACATGAGAAATGTTCTTGTTGGCTAAAGGTAAGGGTTTAGATGAGGGGCTTCTCATCTTAACTTAGCGTGTGTAGTGTAAAACACTGTTTTTGTCTTTTTCCCCAAAGTACTTGTGGCATAATGTCTGTTCAACTGTTCAAACAAGAAGTATGTCAGACAGGACCATGTGCAATAATAGTCTAAGCTATATGTCAAGTAATAGATAATTGACACAGTGCATACACATAAATAATAAAAAGACATAAAAAAATAAAACTTGAAAAAAAATTTGAATGTTAAAAGCTCTTAAAGTGAAGTCACTTTATTGCCCACTTATACACTACATACTTTTTTCTCCATTCATAAATTTACTTGAGTCATTTATTTTGTACTCTTTCCTGTTGGCAGCTATAGCCAAGCAATGTATTACTGGTTGACTATATCCTATATATATATAACAGTCTATATTATAACAGTCATTGATTAGCATATAGAAAGAAGATCAGGTTAGCGATTAGCAGCCTTCTACAACTAGAGCACCGCAGAAATAATGTAAGTCTTTGTCCAACCTCAGCACTCTCAGGCTAGTTTTGATCATCACAAGCTGTAAGAAAAAGCAAAAGTAAAATCATGTAATACCTCACCGATCCCTATAGGAACACTGTGTGTTCTTTTGGCTTCACAGAGGTCAGAGGTCAGGGTTAGCAGCAGAACAGCTTGTAGGGACTCAGTGTGTTGATCAAAGACCCCTCTGCAGGCAGGACGCTTGCTGACACAGCTGCTTAGATCCAGTTTGAAGGACATTCTCTGTAAACACACCAAAAGAAGAAAAACACGACTCACTTACTGACACTAATATTTCTGTATTTGTTCTTACAGCATTTGATGTGGCCTCTCCTTTATTGTAGGGGAAGTCTGAGAATATCTGAGAATAGTTGTTGATATAATGCTTGTGGAAGAAAGAAAAATAGCTTAAACAACACATACATAGTTGTCATTCCTGTATTTAAAAAGCATGATAGATGTGTGCAATACCATGGAGCACTTACAAAGTTATTTTTTAAGTGCAGCGCTTACAATTCTTAGCATAACCAGCTAAATGCATTCAGTTGATCCTCAGGTCGCAAAGAAAAATCTTGATTGACTGTGCAATGACAGTGGGCACACAGCTACAGGATCATGTAAACTTTTGAAATGTGTTTTACTGGATATGATCATAGAGAATCTCCTCCCATAACAGCCATGTGGCTAAAGGCTTAATCTCTTGGTGGGCCTTGTTATTTTCTCTCAGCCCCCCCATATCTCTACTAAAGTGGCTCAGCTCTTAAATCAAAATAGAAGAAGGAGGAGGAGGAGTGGGGGTAACAGGAAACACAGCTCTCATCTCTTACACTCTGTCCCTGTTTTGAGGGCTGGGATGTGACATATTTAGTTTTTTTTTTTTCTCTCTCTCATTGTCCTTCTGCCTGTGCTGGGATGTGGGAGGCGGATCAGATATCACTGCCTTGGGTGTTTGCCAGTGCCGCTCGTTCATCACGCTGCCCTCCCTCCCTCCCTCTCCTCCCTCCGGGGCTTCTGGGAAACGATGGACGGAGGGATGTACGGCCAGGGACGACAGGTGTTCATCTTCTAAAAAACACACCAATCAGGTGCTCACATCTCAAACCCTCGCGATCTAGCCTTCTGTAATTCGATACAGGTTCCTGCAGCTCATTAGTAAATCTGGATCAGAATGCTCTGCCATCGTTCCCACTGTTATTTTACAATGAAAGTTTGTTACCACAGCAGGGATAAGTTCTGGCATTAGTTGACCATTTATTTTCATCATATTGCACAGTGTTTGTAGTTGGGAAGTCCGGCATGTTAGTCAATACACAAACCCAACCTTGTCTGCTGTTATAATGAGGCTTTTTGGAGACTAAACTTTGAGGGACTCTGCAGGGGCTCTGGCAAAGCCTCAACATCAGATATCATTTGCAGCTGAAACTTGGTGACCTGCTCATGTCAATAACATTTCTGGGGACTGACAAGCTACACTACAGTACTATTTATTATCTGGTCAGTGTGATGAAGTCATGCCAAATCATTATCAATTTGAAGGGAAGTCTGGTCCTAAATCTTCCCTGATTGTCACTTTCTTAAAAGTGGCCTACACATCAACTTAACTAGTTTTTCACCCACTATCACTGCAAGATGAAAAATCAACTGAATTATTTCACATTCCTGAGAAGGCAACTGTCTTTTACTCTAATAATAAGAGAAATAAATGATAAAAGAGAAACAAACACACTATGATAAATAAGTCAGTTGCTTGTGACAGCTGTGATTGACAGTTTTCGACAGAGATCTTCTCACATGTGAGGACAAGAAGGAAGAAGGAAATCTGCGTTTGATGATCATACTCGATGAGGTAACATGATGAAAAACGTCTGCACACTTCTTTAGAACATCTTTGAGAAACATGATGGAATATGATGAACTCATCTCATGTTAGACATGAGGTCAAACTGTGTTAAACGCGCAGAATTGACAACACCTGGTGGTGTATTTCTAAAATGACATATTGTATGAATTGCCCACACGAGTGCATGGCGCGCTGACAGTGAATGACACTCGTTCTCTGGCTTTCGACCACTGGGTTTTAATGAAAGTGTGCGCGCGAGTGTGTGTGTGCGCATGCCGCAAAATATAGGTGTTGCAGGGCAGCAGCATGCCTCACATGTCGGTGTCACTCATTTTTACAGCTTATTTTTAAACGCAGAGATGACATCAGTGAAGCATCAGGTAATTGCGCTGTAATTAATTTATAGTCCAAGAGGTTCCTTAAAAAGTGTGTTGTGAAAAGTACAATGTGAAGTGTTGTGATGGCTGTCAGCGTGCAGCAGGCGTACAGCGACAGCTCAAAGTGATGTGAACGCTGAGCAGCTGCTGGAAAAACAAGTAAAAAGTGAAACAGAGATGTGTGTGTCACGGCTCGACGGATAATTTTGCTATTTGCTTCTGCACTAAGTTGGACTTTCTTGGGTCTTTTTTGAAAAACACAATAATTTAGACTACCTAAAAACAACTGAGGTGTCAAACTGGACTTTTAAGGACAAATAGCTGCATTTACTGTATGCATTTTTTCCCCCACAGTTTTATTTGAGCTAATTTAATTTCTTTCTCAAGGGTGGGAAAACTAGCTGCCTCTTCAAACTTTCAGAGTATGTAATTTGGTGTAAAACAGTAGCACTTTAGGCGTTCTCCACCAGTGAAATTAAATGGGACCCTGCGGGGTTGTGTTGTAGGGTATTAAGTAATGTTTATTGATGTTTATTCTCCGAGGGAGCTGCGTGAAAAAAATCACTCTTCAGCTTTGATTAATTTCCCCCCTTGCTCCACGTAAACGATGAAGCTGAAGCAAAATCGCTCTTTAGCCATGACTAAGAGAGACTACAAGTGGAGCATCTCTCTTTAAAAACCCCTCATGCTGTTTTATGTAAAAAATGGACTGTGACCGTGAGGACTTTTTTGAAAAATGATGGCTGGAAGCCTGCAGCACGATTCATCACCTATGAATTTGAGCAGCTGGTATGTCTTCTTTTTACTCCTCGTGGATGGAGATTTAACAAGACTGTGGCCTCAGTCTGAGCAAATTCAATCTTTTTTTTTGTCATTAAAATGCAGGGCGAAGATCAAACAAACGCTCCCAGAAAAGTTTGGATCAAAACATAATAATTCAAATTTGTTTTCAATTACATTTCTTGATTTTGTAACTTTTGGTAGCACATTATAGCTACTAGATTCAAGAACTATTAAGTATCTAGTTAATTAGACCCATGCAAGACAAGAATGCAAGCGCATACATGTAATTTTATTGTTTACAGAGTAAAAAAAAACATCTTCTCTGCCTTTATTCACTCCCTTCAGGTCTCAGGAATATCTAAAGTGGAGCTTTTCTGTTTGTTTCCTCTTTGAATCACCTTAAGTGTTCCTGTGTGTTTCTGCTTGGCTGGCTGCAGGACTGACACCTCTCCCCAGATCCGAGCATGTTCAGTCGCCGTCCTGCTTGCCCCCTGTGCCAGCCTGTCATCTTGCCTAACCCATCACTCTCTCACAGCACAACAAGTCCCCACCTGTCACACACACACACACACACACACACACACACACAGAAAGTAACTTCTCCTCTTCACTCAAAGATATAAAATGAAAGGCATAAAGAAAACAATGATAGTGTTGCTATGACAACTTCAGGCTGATGCCATATGTTTTCATCCTTTTTTCCTGCTCTTTAACACAAATATGTGTCCTGATAAACCTTTGAACTCGCTCATAGCATAAAAGGAATGCACAGATACAAGTTGAGAGCCACTTCTGAAACAAATATACTGTAACCTTGCTGCCTTTTATATACCTACCACTCTATATTGCTCCTCATTTGCTATTTGTGGTAAAAAGGTGCCATTTGATGTAAGCTATAAGCGATGAGAGGCAGTGCTTTACAGTGAATTTAGAGCAGCTAAGAGGCGCTGTTAGGCATGATGCGAAGCAGAGTTAAAGCCTCTGAGCTGTTTTAAAATCACTGTGAAGCACTGCTTTGAGTGGCTTATTGCTTTTATAAAATGGCATTATTCTAATGTTATTCTTCAGTGGTGCCCTGATTCATTAGTATGACTTTATTGGACTCTTATTAAAAATCAGATCTGTACCACTTCAGTGTTGTGCTCCTCCAATATGACTGATGTAATCCAGATTGATGACATATTTACTGTAGCTCAATTCTGCACTGCAATTGATTCAAATACAACTATTATTATTATTATTATTATTATTATTATTATTATTATTATTATTGTTGTTGTTGTTATAATAATATGTAATAATGTAATAACAGCTAAATAATGGGGTTGCTAGGTAAAACACATACAGTTTTTGACTGATGATTTTCATTGTGCCCTTTAAATCAAGAGTCGAATGATTTCACAATCAGAGCCGAGGACTGTGATCCTTTGAACACATTTTCAGATATTATTAAACCAAACAACAACCAACTTTTACACAATTTCTATTAACATTTTATTAAGATTAATACTACTGGCTGTTAACATTGCACTTAATCTATGTCTCATTGCTTAATGCTGCTCTGCATGCCTAATGTGTGCAAAATGTGGTTTATCACGGTATTGCTCATTTGTGTTCTGTTGCTTTATACTGCTCTGCATGGCTTCATGTGCTGAATTGTGTTGTGTTTTTCTGCTTCCTTTTGCTCTGCGTGATTTGCCTTAAGTCTTGAACATGCAGATTTTATTGATTTTATTGTCATTTAGGCGTCTTATTGTTCTATGTCTGTACTTCTTGTCACTTTACTGGTTTTAGAATGTCCTCTCCTAAAGTCTGCGGTTGAAAATGAACCGGCTCGCTAACACTGGCACATTTACAGGAATGTTAATGTGTGTCATCCGTTGAAGTAAAGAAAATAAAGAAAATGAAACCTCCATGACTTGTATGTTCTGCCATGAGGCTGCTGAGGTTGTAACCCTGTAGCAGATGCTCCCTCCTAAGTCTCAAACACACCCACACAAACACGCACAAACCGGAAGGCCTGACAATAAGAGACAGCTGTGGTTGTGAGAGGCCAAATCTGCTAATGACCCCCTGTCATATTCATTAGGGAGCCTCATCAGTGTCTGCATGGCTGCAGTGATTGTCAGGCAGTTTACCGCCTGTCGCTGACATCTGAAAGCCGCTTACACCTGTGCTGGTGGTTACAGGTGTTTAAATGCTGGGGTGTATTATTTTCCAACATCCTGTCTTATCTTCAAAAACCTAAATGAGACCATTTTTCCTCTTTTCGGTGTCTTGAGTTTTAACATCCAAGTGGAAACTTGACTTTTGACCAATTCTGTCAAAAAAACCCCAAAACAAATGAACTTAATTCAAACAGTTGGTATTTAGGTAGTAAAGTACCAACTGTCTGATAATGACTGGCAGCCCACATTGCTACTAAAGTTAGCCAGAAACCTAAAAAACACTGCTTTAACACATTACGCCCAACACTGAGTGCAAGTCAGAGCTAGACCACAACAAAAATGCAGTGCTCACAAAGTTAGCCCATAAATAGGAAACTGACCTTTTTCCCCCTCAAAGACCCTGCCCTTGCATAACCTACATCAGTTTGGTAAGTAACCTCTTTCACATCACACAATGAAGCAAACAATGAAAACGGTAGCAGAGCTAGCGGTAACTACAGTACCAGTCAGACACCAAACAAACACAATACCCGCAGCAAGTCAGACTGCACCACATCACACTAAAAGAGAATTTCAGCTCCAAACTTTTTTCATTTTGTACAGGAAGAGAAAAGTGCTAGTTGATGCATTATTTCTAGCAGGAGAGAGTTGCATCAGTCCTCTCAGTTCTGACTGAAGTCAATAAGAGCCATGTTGCCTCATACTGTCCCTTCCCCCTTACCCTCCGCACACTACACTGTGGGATATCCTGTTGGGTTATCTCCCTCTGCTGCTTGTCTGGTGGTTGTCTGGGCGTCAGCCTTGTCCATGTTATGTTCTGCTCTTTCTCTCTCTGCCCTAAAAGAATGACGGGGCTTTGAAAGGCCTGGCTGTCACGATCCTTCAATAGCAGCAGGCTAATTGCTGACCCTAACAGGCCCAATTAGCACTTACAAGCTCGGCGCAGGGGCCCATGGGAGCCGTCTGCGCAGACATGGGGACGAGACGTGGCCACAGCCACAGCGTCTTGAGCACAAAGAGCAGCCACACGGCAGCAGTGTAGCCGCTCTTCTATCTATCTGCTTCTCTTAGCTTTATTACCCCTGCTGCCTCTCTCTCCATCTTTCTCCATCTCTCTCCATCTCTTTCCATCTTTCACCCATCCTTTAGTCTCTGTCTGCCCAGCCGGGCTCTTTGCTGAGGCCCTCAGAGCTCTCCTCAGAGAGATCTCTTGAAGTGCAGAGAATCAGAGGCAGAAGAGCGCTCTGGGAAAGCTGGCTGAGCGAGAAAAAGGGGCTCCGGCGCTGAAGCTGGTATCACGACAGCAACAAGCGTGTAATCAGCCCTCTTTTAAAGTGCCTTCTCAAAGAGCATGAGGGCTAATGTGCACAACTTAGACTGATATTTTCGATAAAGCCCCACATTTAGTAACTGGCAAATATATCAGGCTGGCTGTTCCCTTTTGAGTGTGAAATGTGATAAAGACATACATCTCCCCACTGATAAGGAAAATGCGGGGAGGAGCTGGAGTGGCTGGCACACAAAAGAGGTCTGTCAAGACATTGGGAGTTTGGTGATTTTACAAGCCATAATTCTCCTGCTAAAAAAGAAAAAAAAGGAAAAAAAAAACTGCAGAGAGGAAGATGATTAACGTGGGCCGGACTGCTCGTCCCTCATCTATTCTGTTATCTTCATTATTTGGAAGGCATTAAAAGAGGCCAGGGATGGCAGCTTGGGGAGAGGGGCTCAGGAGGTGGGGGAAGTTCTATGTGCTGGGATACTAATTACAGTGTCCACTAATAGCGCCTCAAGTAAACCAGGCCAATGCATCTTGCTTGATGAGAACATGCATCAACCAGCTTAATTGAGAGTAAAATGAGGCAGGCGTGCCACAGGACCTATTAATCAACATTGATGAATGAAAGTGTAATTAGATGTGGAAATACAAAAAAAAAGGGGGAAAGAAAAAGCAATCGGTTAACTTAAAGTTAAGGCTACAGTTGTTAACTAACACGCTGCAATATTGTGCACATTAGGCTTTATCTTTCAGACGCCTCTCCCTGCCCAACTTTTTTTTTTCTTTCATGGAAAAATGTATAGGTAAGAGTGTGTTTGCTGAGGCATCATTTTGATTACGTAGATATTGTACTTCCCGCGCATTAATAGTGAGTATTGCTGCACCTGCAATACAGACTGCACCTGCTGCAGAATACACACTCCAGCCTCATTAGTCTATTCAAAGCACCTCCATCAACTACAGTACTTGATGCATTCATCTCTGCTCTACCTCTAGGCCATGAAGATCATTGCTAATATGGTCCACTCCCTGTTTCACCACCACTGTTACTTCCTGGACTGGATTAAGCAGGTATGACACCAGACTTCGCCGAACTATCCATATAAATAACGTTTCGTCTGTGGCAGTGCACTCGAGGCAAACAACCATCATCGTTTTTAACATGATCATGTCAACACTTTCAAGGGTTACTTAATGTCATGAGACTTGGGATCTGCGCATGATGTAGCGTGACATATTCAGCCTTAATCTGTGTTTATTGTTCATCATATTTATCTTGTGTTGCAGCATTTTCGCTCCCTGACATTGACATTCATTGCCGGTCCTGCGCAGCCCCATGAGCTATGTGAATAAACACAGCAAACACAACACCCTTGAAACGCCATAATCCCTTTTGTTTTGGTGGAGGCTCTTTTCGCTGTGTATGCAAGTGGGAAAGCCTCTCTGTCTTTCCACACACACACACACACACACACACACGTGCATACACATTGAGACATACCAACAAACTCGCAGGCACAAATGCACACACACACACACACACACACACACACTTTCCTCTCTCTGCTCACTTTTCCTTTCAAAAGCTCTTATCTATTTATAGACTTTGATATGTAAACCTATGAAATCTTACCTCAGGCGAGACAATCAGGCCTGTTCTTCTTCAATCCGCTGGAATCAAAAGACAGAAAGGGGAACAAAAAAACAGATGAGAAAAGCGAAACACAAAAGAGACACAATGTAAGAAGAGAGAGGCAGAGGCCTGGTTATACTATAGGGTTGATAATTACAGCCAAAGACAAGGCAGATTAGGACGACGTTTTCACCAAATGCTTCCTGAAGAGGAGACTGACAGAGGCAGCAATGTGTTTTATTTTTGAACCAAATGCTCACATTGCCTCCCATCGCTTTGCATTAAAAGAGCAGGATGGCGTTGCTCTGCTGGTGGAGGAGGAAAGGAGGCCGGCGATCTGTCATGGGATGGTGCACCCGATATCTGAGACGCGCCGTAATGAAGTGGACATTGGGGGAAATAAACGCGGCAGATTTACCAAATTTGGTGAGCGGCAAGTCTAACGCAGCATAGCAGCACGGGGCGTGAGAGGTCAGCTCCATTTTCTCCTGCGCCCACTGACATCATCTAAAATGGCCTGGCTGAAATTAGCCTAACCCCCGGAATGACATATCTCTCCGCATAAGCCATGTGGACGCGACGAGCGGCTGAACGTGAAATCCAAATCAACACATTGTTTTTGCAATGTCAGAAGCAGCCAGGGAATGACCATCACTCTCTGGCTCGGGGATATTTGTTGTCAAAACGGGAGCTCTGCAAACTGTTTGAAATAATCTAATCCAGCGAATCTTGACTCGTTAGGGTCATTATGCAGGCTTGACCTCGTTCTGTAGGGATGGATCTGAGCACAGCGAAGGGGAAGCGCAGGCGGACAGGGGCTGTCTGCAGAAACACGTGGAACTTCCTCCGTCAATAAGTGTGACGCATGTTGGCTTAAGAGACGGGTGGCTGCCTGGTGGAAGTAGCACGACACCCGTTGACTTTAGAGCCCTTTATGCCCCCGGCACCAAACAAGACAACACAAATACAGTCAATTTGAGCAAGGGAAAAACACTGTAGTAGGGCCTAAGAGCACTGAACTATTGTTGTGTGGAAAGAGGGGCCCTGCATTGTAACACAGAAAATTTCTTGTTGACCAATTATAGATAACACAAGACATTAACATATAGACACTGTATGTAGTGTTCTATATTTATTGATCTGCACCTATGCTCGCATGGCACTGATATTCCATGAATACATTTTGCAATTCTGTTCAGCGCTGCATATTTAAAAGGCCTTCAAATGCAAATTTCAACAAAAAATATTGTATTTTCAGAAAATTACAGCGGTGGAAAGTAATTAAGTATAATTACTCAAGTATTGCACTTAAGTACTCCACTACATGTATTTCACAGCTTTAATTACTAAATTACTTAATTATTTTTTTTGCATATTTATCTCTTACATACAAAACATATAATCAGTGTATAAAACGTGCTGCATTTCATAGATTAAACTACCTACTATATAAAGCAGTTAATATTAGCTCCACTTTGATCAACTGCAACATTAAACTACTGCCTACATGTTAATGCAAAAATAACAATCCACTAATAAAATAATACAACATTGACATGGATATTCTGCAAAATTAGTATGTTTATTTTTGATGCTTAAAGTAAATCTTGTTAATAATAATTCTGTACTTTTAAAATATTTAAATGCACTTTTACTTTAATATTTTATAGTGTGGTATTGCTATTTTTATTTGAGTAAATTATCTGAATACTTCCTCCACCACTGGAAAATTGTAAGGAAACACTAAATTTGAACTACATGTAAGCATTTATATAGAAATTATTTATTATGATGTACAGTGCACTGCTCACCACACTACATGCCAACCAGACAAAATCTGAATAAAGTAGAATCCTCAAATGAAGATGTGATTAAAGTCAGATTTAGGTAGGCCACCCTTCTGCTCCATCTCTGCCATAGACTGCTGATAAACTGTTGATTCCACTGTCATCTCCATCGCTGTACCCTTATGTGGCCAGTGGAAGAGGCAATCCTCTTTGCTGTCTCCTTGTGTCTCAGAAATAATAAATACACTTTTTTTTAATGGCTGACTTTATGTTGCTTTTGCAGCAGAGCTGTCGCTTGGGTAGTAACACTAAAGATGCAATCACGGCAGTCGGCGGGTGGAAGATGGACGAGTGAGCGGGACAGGTGGACAGGTGAGATAAGGAGGTTTTGTGAGAGGCAGTCAGGCCTGGATTTGTGTGGCTGTCCGCTGCCGGACGCTTAATAGCTGATGGCAAGCTGTGATTGTGATGAACATTTTAAATCTCCAGTCCAGTTTACCTTGACCTTTTTCCGTCTTCTCTTCTGTTGTATCACATTGCTGGTACCTCATCTGTTGTGGAATATTAGTGTCTTTGTTTCACTGGATCTTAACTGTCAGATTTATGTAATAGTAGGTCTATTTTTACAGAAATAAAAGTATGACATATTTTACTGTCTATCTGTCTGTCTGGCCTTCTTGCCATACTGGAATTTTCGCCTGAGGTTTGGTCCATCCAAATTACAAAAGCAACATTTTCTCACCTACCTCTATTGGTATGCGGAAACTCCTGGTTTGGCTTGTTCAGGGATGGAGATATCTGTCTCTTAGATCTCTGCCCCAAACCAAATACAAGGGAGATGAATGGAATTTTGTTTGTGGTGTCAGAAGCATTGAAACATTACATGTAAAAACTTCAACAGCTAAATCTCTTACTGGAAGCCTGTTACTCCATCGTTATTACTCTGGATAAGTGGTTCCCAAATGTGTTGGTTTGTGACCCCTTAAAACAAACCTTTGTCTATTTGCCACCCCTCGTCACAGATTGTGTGTGTGTGTGTGTGGTGGCCATTTCAACTGACAATTCAAATACTTTTACCAGTCTGAAAATGTAAAACTATCAAGTAAAAGCGAACTCTTGAAAAAAAAAAAATCATATAATTTTGTGTAGCAGGAATGTTTTCTGTTTACCTGTTCTATCAATTATCTCGCAACCACTTATCTTGCGACTCGTTGGGGGGTCCCGAGCCCCGGGTTGGGAACCACTGTTCTGAATAATCCAAAGAGCATGCTTTCAACAGTTTGCGTAAGGACTATTTCTTTCAAAGAAACTAGTAGGCCTACCAATGAATCAGTTATGGTCTGTAAACAGCAGTAAAAATGAGTCAGCTTAACTACTGTCAATCAATTAATTAAGCACATGAAAGCTTTTACATTTCCCATGATAAATGCCTGCTGTCACTTTTCTTGGAAACATTCTTCGGAGCACATGGGGTCTTCTGTTTTACATTTATGGCAGTATCAACAGTGGTTTGTACTAGAAGAGGAGCAGGGTAGGAAGCAGCTACAGCAGCTGTGGATGATCAGATAATGAAAAGAGCTCCACCTACAAAAACACAAACTTTATCCGCAGAAAATCCCAGAAAGAAGACATCACAGTGTTGGACACGGGCCACACTGTTTGATTGAAGTGATCTCTTTGAAGTGCGGCATAATATATCTTATAAATGATGATGGAGGCAAACAACACAAATCTAATACAATGGTAAAATGTTTAGCCTAATGAAAAACAACTGCCACAAGTGGTGCAAATAAGTGGTTTAAAGCCAATCTAAAATGCATAACAGGTCTGTACATTTCCACTCCGCACCACTCAGTCTCTCGCTGTTTAGCCTCTCCGAGAGTGATCGATGCTCTCTGGCCCACTCTGTGATGAAAGAGTCATCCTTTTGTTTTCTATTGCTGGCGAATTTGAGCGAAGTTTGATGGATGTGGGTGGACTTGTCACACGTGGGTGTTATCTCTTTGTTGTGTGAAATGGAGACAAAAGAAGAGGAGTGGATGAGAAGACTGTGATTTTTATCTCTGAAGTGCAAAAATGTTTCTCGGCACAACACGGGAGGGAGTGGGAGAGAGATTAGAGCTGTTGAGGAACAAAAATAGATTGATCAGATAGCACGATAAGAATAACGGAGGGCTTTGTTTGTTAATTCTCATTGGGTTTTTTTGCGTTTGTTGTGTTTAACATTTCCCTGATCCTCCCCTTTTGTTTTACCTTAGCATCCTGTTATTTCATGAGCGGTAAATATGGAAACGTCTGTATTTACACCTTGTAGTAATTAGTATCCTTGCCTCCATAGATTAAAAAAATAACCTAATTAGGAATATTATTGTTTTGCTTAGCTCCACACCTGTGCTACAGTCTGTATGTGTGCCTGAGTGGTTACTGTGTGTGTGTGTCCTGGCCTCTAGGGTGGCGGTCCGCCTGCCTGGTGTGTGCTCCCGGCTCCAGGGCCTGCGTGACTCACTAAGGGGAGTCAGACGTGGCCTCCCAGGCTGTCGGGACCAGGCAGGGAACACACCCCAGACTTACCTGCACTTAATCCCCATAGAGGGGTCAGGTCTCTGCTGCTGCAAAATCTCCTCCCTCGAGTGAAAAAAAACACCTGTGATCCATTTACTTCTGAGAACCAGTGTTCTTAAAGAGGCCCCACGAATGCCCAAAAACATGTGTGGGGGGGGACTGTTTGTTTGTTTTTGTGTATATTTACAATAAAAGGGCTGAGCTTATGTGCGTGCGCATGCATATTGTGTGAAGACATGACTGTACATTTCAACAGGAAAGAAAGCAAGACTTGACGAATCACAGCAGACAGTTCAAATTACTTTTATGACTTTACTCTATCATCCTGAATTTGCCAACGCGAGTCTTCTTTTTTCCTCTAACCATGTAACCTTTTACTCAAATCTGACAGATGTGGAAGTAATGATGCCTTCTACAAGCGAGGCCTCGTAGTCTACAGACCCGCGTCTCCAAAGGCGCCAACACTACCTGAGGGCTCTGATAGAGATGATTTCAATTCTTCTCAGCCGTTTAATGATGGATGAACCTGCAGCTGCAGGAACATTTGACAAGCCGCTGTCAGCTGTGACAACCGGGACTGAGTGAATGAAGGAAGGAAGGTAGGAAGGAGCAGATACACACATGGCGATGTGCAGACAGACCGCAGATGATGGCAGATGGAGTGAAGGGGGATTGTAAAAAAGATCGCCGTTCAATCTGCGGCATTGACAATATGGTGTCAGCCCCTCACTGGGGAGACGTGACAGGCTGGCAGGTGGGCCGCTGCTGTCTGTGTCACTGACTGGGAGATCAGGGCCGACATGCAGAGATTCCCACAACCCAGACTCCAGGTTCTGAAGCTTATGATTGCAGCCGAGGCCGCGGTGACACATGAACTCACAGTGGCACACACAAGTGTGCACACACACGCTCATGCACGTACACACTCGGCGGGTGTAAAGTTACATCGCCTATCGCTAATTACCGCCACAGAGCCAACATTCGGAGCTGGGGCTCCAAATTACACGGCTCAACCACAACAAGGGCGATGTGCCCAGGAGTCATTTGTCAGACTAATTATTTGTCTTGGGCTTGTAATTGCAGTGAGAACAGGTACTCAGGTAATTGTGTGGTAAGCTGCAATGTTAAGTGATGCTTTCCCTCCATTTTCAGGCGAGATGAAAGGAGTAAAGACTGCAGTGCTGAAATACGTTGTTCAATCTGGCCTCCCAGTCAGACACTGAGTCTAAAAATATATGCCACGGATGAGTCTCAGCTTTTTGAGAGGAAGAGAAGAGCACCTTGATGTTAAAATCATCAGTATGGGTAATGGCTCTTTCCATTAGACTGGCTACTTCCTGAATATATGTAAATAATCAAGTCCCTCGTGTATGCTGCATAATAAGTTCATTAATCACAATCCACGGTCAATGAAGGTAAAATACTATGGATGTACAAAGAAGAATAGTTAGAATCAGTCGAAGTCTCATATCTGTGAGCAATAGTTGTGGTAATTCAAAGGAGCACATTTCCACTTTGTGCAGTATTATGCAGCTGCATACAAATATAAACACACAGGCCACTGTCATTTGCAATGATGTTTGGCTCACTAGCACTGTCACCTATCATCATAATTATGACCGTGCTCTCTGTTATTCTTATTTTTAAATGTGTATCCCATGATTCCTCACAGGGGTTACACAGGGCCGACTGGACATGATGTCAGGTTGAATATTATAATGAGCAAAAAATAAATAACTCATCGAGAAGTATAAACAGAGGAATTTTTGTATTTGCCCTGAATCCAATAGCGGCCCTCCCGCTGTCTGTGAGACTTGTCTGATCTGGACAATGGTCACTGGAGTCCTCCGTGTCTCTTCCTGACGAGCAAATCAGTCTCACCACGCGATAGTCTCCGGCCATCTTGTAATGCTGCTCCTGTGCACAATATCGCCCAGGGGCCCCCTCGTTCTTTTGTGTCAGGGAACACGCAAGCTCTTGAAAAGGATCCATAACTATCAGCGACAGCCGGGGCCAAGCTCAGCTGGCCTCATGCAGAAAAGGCCACTTCTACATGAAAAGGTAGAGACATAACAGAGTCCTCTACCTTTCCTTACCTTGCTTTAATGCGGTGCATGGCCTGGTCATGTCTTTTTCATGTGCGCTGGGGCAAGAAATGTCGGCTCTATCATTAATATCAACAGGCACGCCGACAGTCCCTTCTGATAAACAAAATGTTCTCTCTCATGAACAGAATGTGTTTGGGTGTCCGTCAGTATTCAGACACCACCTTTAGCTTCCACTCCAGGATTAAGTGTTTTGCAGCTCAACACAGTCACCGTCTGTGTAATGTGCATGATCAGTGTGTCTGTGGAGGATGAGAATAAGGAGTAGGCGTGTGTTTTTTTCTCTTTCTTTCTCCTTTTCTCTCTCTCCTTCTCTCTTTCTTTCTCTCCTCATGGAGGAGACACCACGGTGCCATCTGCTTTGCATTTGTTTAACAAAGATTTATTGTGCAGCAAGACACTAATCCAAAACACACACACACACACACACTCACACACACACATCTCGCCTTCTTCTCGTCACAGGCCGCGAAAGAAAAAAAAAGTGAGGGATGTGGGATTGGAAACGCTTGGCGCTCTCTTTGTCAACTCTCACTCTGACGAGAGGAGAGAGAGCCGGCTGGCACACAGAGGTAGGAATGCCAATTATGGCCTCCTCTGCCTCCATGTGGCACACACCAACACGCCGATTTGGAGCTACAATTATAAACTTGTCATACACGTGTTTATGGTGAGGTGGAAGCATAAAAGTGCACGACTTTGAGCAAGAAAAAAAATATAGACGATGAAATCAAAGCGGGGAGAAATTGCTCATCTGTAGCTCCGCAATGACAGGATTCATTTGTAATGTGGCGCAGAAGGTGTTACACACTTCAGCATCAAACGTGTTTCAGTAGGCAAGGATTATCTTCTTCTCATAAAGGGAAAACAGGTCAAAGTGGCTCTCCAGAACAGCTCTTATCATGTCAGCTTGGGAGGCAGGGCGATGTAGCTTGGCGTGTTACTCCTCTCTGTCCTGTCCAGGTGAACCCTCGTATCCGCTGACTCCTCCTGCCCTCTTTGTCACCCACATGCCAGGTAGAGAAGCAGGGTCCCGGGGGCAGGGGCTGTATGTGCCCCATTGACTGGAAAAGGCCACCACAGAGGGTTGGTAGGGCCCCTCAGAGACGACAGAGAGGTTAGAGGGCCCCTAGGATGCGGTGGTGTAGAGCCTGTCGAGCCTCTTCTGAAACACCCGTCGGCATGTTACCCCACTCCAAGAAAGGGCCGGGGGTCCCCATCTGCCAACTGGTACTACCAGGGTGTTCATCATTTAGGGGCTAAACACCAAGAGGCACAGCCATACACACAACAGAGGCACATATGAGCATGTGTTCTTATGTATATGCACTTGTACAACCAAACAAACACACCCACTTACAAAAGCACAAGTGCACACACACACACACACACACACGCTCATTCAGGATGTATCCCAGAATCCCTATCCAGTGCCAGTGTTCAGTGCTGAGCCCTCCAACCTTGGGGTGAAGCCCCTGCCAGTTCACCTGCCAGGGCTGGACAAGCAGAGCACTTAGCGCCCCGGAAAGGCCACCCTCACCCCCACCCATCCACACCCACTGTGTTACTCAGGGTCAAGGAGGCTTCACCCACGCTCCCGTTCCCTCTCTGCCAAGCATCGCCCAGTGTCACCCATGCGCAAGGCTCGACAACCCGTGCTCTTTTAAGCCACTCACGCTCTAACTGCTACATTTGTAAGAGATTACTTCCTGCAGCTTCTCATCTCATCTGCAGTGGCATGTTAAAGGGTACTTCTTGCCGAGTGGATTTGGATAATGTGTCATCAGCACAATAGATAGAACAGATTAACATCTTCATTATAATCCTGTCACTCATTTTAAGAACAAGTTTTCATTTTAAGTCAATTTGCTAATTTCATAAAATTTTAGAGGATCAAGAATCTGCACAAGCACAATAAAAACATTAAGCAAAAAATATTAAGGCTTTATGTTTTGACTAACGGCTACTGTTTTACAGTACAAATAAAGGAGGAATACAGTCATCAAATTATTCCATTTGTGGTTTTCCAAGCCAGAATTCATTATTTTAACGGTGCTATTTATTGAGAAAGAATGCCTCCACTTCTCCCCCTGCTAAATTAGCCTGTTGTTGCTGTGTGCTGCATGCTGTGCAGCATTGCATTGCTGAGAAGAAGGCCTGCAACTGAAAAGAAGAGACATGAATGAGGAAGAGGACTGAGATGAAAAGAAAGATATCCACCCTGGGAATGCGAGCAAACATTGAGGATGTGGCCAGTTTTTTCTCATGACCCCAATATTTAAAAAAAAAGTACAGAAACACTCCTTTTTTTTTATTTTTTTTACTAGTCTTGGTAATAGCCAGAGCTTTGTACATTTCATCCTCCATCAAAATTGCAATCAATCACTTTGAGCAAACAGGGTGGTTTCATAAGGGATGTGACCTGGTTAATTGGTGCTGTGTATTACGAGACAGTTGCACAAAACTAACTGACAAGTGTTGTTGTTTTTTGTTGTGCTAAATACTGAACAGTTTGGTACATTCTTACAAAATCCTTTGTGGATTAAGCTGAGGCTTTTATCTTGAAGGACACAGGTTAACACTTCCGGTGTTATATTCCCTACTTTTTATTCCCCTCTTAAAATGCTGCTTCAGTATATTTTTATGGGAGTTAATATATCCTCATGTAGAATTAATACACTTTGTAAAAAGGGGAAAGTTCTGAGTTTTGACAGGAAGTTCAGAGTTTGTTTTATTTTACAAACTGTAGCTGTGTGTGTTGTGCGACCTCTAGCTGTGTTCCCTCTTTTTTCCTGAGGAAGGTACACATTTTCATTCTCACTCTATTTACTTTTGCAATGTGATGTTAAGTTACTTTAATCAATGTGAATGTATTGGCATTTTTACATTTTGGAGCTAACTTTTATGCATATCAGTGACTTTTTTTTAGTTTTATAAAGCAATAGTTTGACATTTTGGGAAGTACACACGAGAGTTAGATGAGAAGACTGATACCACTCTCAAGAAATGGTACATAAGCCCCTGTAAAACCAAAACGTGTCATTTTTACACTTTTTGTACAAATTACAGTATGTAAACAAACAAGATACACCGTGTTAATTAGTGAGCTTTAGAGGTTCTGGTAAGCGGATTTTGTTGCTTTTGGAAAGGCCAGGCTAGCTGTTTCCCTCAGTTTCCGGTCTTTACACTAAGATAAGCTAATTGGCTGCTGGCTGTAGCTTCATATTTAGCGTACAAACATGAAATTGTTATTGATCTTCTCATCTAACTCTCAAATCGAATAAGTGTATTTCCCAAAATGTTGAAGTACCGATGTAAGTGATGTATAGTATGTGTGTCAGGGCTGCTGTGTAGCTTGCAACGCTAAAATTTACTATTGTGACCATGTCGGAATTTGTGGAGAATTTTGTGACTCTGCTCATGGTGTTACACAGGCACAGAGATCACATAGAGACCTTGTGATTGCTTCTTTCTCTACCATAGCAGAGAAGTTTTTCAGGTACCTTGCAATAAATTGTTGAAAGACAATCCCTGGAAATGTCCTTGTCCATTATACAGGAACTCAGACTTAGATCCACTACACAAACGAAATACCAGTTCATATCTAAAATCCAAAAAGGCAAGTTTGGTCACAGCCTTGGCATAGGAAAGCCGAACTGGAGTGATGAATAGCAAAAGATAAGTAAATGCATACAAAATAAAGCTCAATTGTGAGAAAAATGTGAACCTTTCATCTTTTACTTGAGCAAGCGGGCTGGGTCAGTCAATATGTGTGTAGTTGTGGGAGTAGGCTTTGGTGTGTGATGTGGAGGGATCTGCAGACTGAGAAGGGCAGATTGAGGATGGTGATTGCCGTTGGGAAGAAACTGTTGTTGTGGCAGGTGGTGCTGCACTGATGCACCAGAACTGTCTTCTAGAGGGTAAGATGTCAAATAGGTGCTTGTCTGGCTGGAAAGGGCCAGCAGCCATCTTTTCTTTGCCCTTTTCTTTGCTCTGCCATCCTACAGGTCTTTGATGGAGGGCAGGCAGCAGCACACTAACCTCTCAACTCCTCAAATGACATCCTGCAGTGTTGAGAAAAGGCAGAGGCATTATGGTTGATGTAGCTAGACCACGCTCAGCAGTGACATGTTGACATGTTAGCCCAAGTAGACGTTGGAAGAACATCCTGTGTTGGGCCCTGTTAATTGCATTGGAGATGTTTGCATCCTATTTAATGGTGTTGCAGATGGTGGTCCCCTAGGAACTTGAATGACTCCACTGTGTTCACAGTAGCGCCATTTGGGCCTGTGGGTTCTTGTGGACGTCAATCCTCACCTCCACCATCTGGACCGTATTAAGCTAAAGATTGCTGATTGCACGACAAGATGGCATTCTGGCCCCCTCTGTGTGTGTTTAGGCCTACTAACATAGAATCATTATCAAACTTCAGGAGCTTGAATGAGAGGATAAAAAGAACAGTACTGAGTATGTTTGTGCAATATTGCCCTTGATTTTAGTAAATTTGTTTCTTTTTGTTCAAACAAATGTTATAAATGTGAAGTCCCTCCTTTCCGTGGATGGGGCTCCTGTGTAAATAGAGCACCTAAATATAGTGAAACTTTCTCATTGGACAACCCTGTGTAAATTATATAACTTTATGTAAACCAGGAGAAGTGCCCCACTGAGATTAAAAATCTCTTTTACAGGAGTGTCCAACCGGCAACAGCACACTGTGTTGACCAACATTAAAATTAAGGCTGAATGAAATGAATGAATGAATCAGGTTGCAGGTTGCAGGTGGGAAGCTTCCTGTTCCCGCTGATTCAGCCTTGAGTCTGGTTCCTCAGTATTTCTACAGGATTGCACATTATGTTTGAAGGTGTTATTCTGTCCACTGTCACAATAGACTTGCTACTAAACTGCTTTGAATATGCCTGCAAAAATATTATTCCTCTGTCTTTCTTTTATATGCAGTTTTTCTAACACAATCCAAGCCCCAGGGACAACTGAAATTGCACCAACCTCATTTACATGACATGTATTGGTAAATCCTGAACAAAACCGTTTTATTCTTTCAGAAAGTAATCCATCCGTCCGTGTGGTAACACTTAGAGGACATATTTCATTTTGGGGTGAATCAAAATAGTGTTAAGTCTCTTCTTTTTTACACATCCGGATAGCTGGAAACAGGCCTGACTGCACGCTAGCATTAGCTGGACACACAGGGGAACTCTCATTACATCTCTCTCCTCATCCATCTCACCTGAAAAAATATTTCATAAATACACACATAGTCGTATACAATACGTGCACACACAAACACTCCTCACACACCTAATTAAAACAACAGCAATATGGTATAGAGGGGAGAGCGGGTCCAAAGGGAGACGGCCTGCAAAACATGCATTTTCATCCATGTTGTTGTTTATCATATTCACATCCATTGTTCCCCCTATGCTCCTTCCTCTTGTTGTCTGCTCCCTCCAGTTCTCCATCTTCTGTTCAAGATTAACTTTCCTTTCTGCCTCTCCCTTTGGCTCTCCCCTCCACTAATTTACCCTCCAACCCGCTGCTTTTGCCATGTACAATTACAAAGGGGAGTGCTAGTTAATGCGCACTAATAATGTTCAAGCTGAGAAGGTTTGTCGGTAATAATTACTTCCTGCAGAATGAGTTATAGCAGTCACAAGATGTGTATAAATACCTACTGTTGCTCTGCCTAATTTTCAATTTTCAGTGCAGTGTGATTGTCTCCTGGTGCTAAGTAAATCATTTTGTTTTGGGAGTGAAATTTGTCACAGGTTCATTGAGGAGAGATGCAAAACACAAACGTCAACGTAGAGATGTGTCATCTTGGATTTATGCTAGAGTTGAAAATGGTCATTTAATTCTACATTTGTAATCATTTTCATTTCATTATGATTTTTTGAGTTTGACAACAATTACTAAATCGTTGAGTCTCATCACAGGTACACAACAAAAAAAAATTCCCTTAAAATCCAGGGAAGGGGGGAGCGGCACGTCCCCTCAAAGTGGATCAAATTCCAATCTTAGATTGCCTCCTTGGATAATGTGGAAATATTAGAGAAGCCTTGATCTAAAATGGAGCATGGAAATGAAGTGGCAGAGGGAGCCCTGAGGACAGGCAGCAGACACAGCGCTGGGCCAGCCATACATACCTCTGGGAGGCTGCAAGCACAGCCTGCCTCTCCTATGTAAATGTCCCATTCCACACATTAGTCATACTGCCTTCACCGTGCACTAAAGTGTGCCTCGCCCATCAAACCCTGCCTGCCTCCGTGAAGATTCCTCGAATGTTCCACAGATAAACCCCAGAGGCCCTTCCTACCCCTCTGCCACCCCCACCTTCAGGACCACAGAGCGGCTGATTGGTTAGATACCCCAGGTAAATGGTGGAAAATCTAATGGGACACTTGAATGCTGATGTCAGGAATTTTGTGATATGGGCCAATTGATAATATCTGTGAACAAAACACATCTAGATAAAGACCCTTGGCTTTTGGATTTCATCTAAATTTACTTAAATTGTTTTTCATTCTACATTTCATCATTAAACATCACCAATTGTATGAAAGAGTGTTATAAAAAGTGACAAATATATGATAGAACGGCAGATTGGAAAATCAACATTTACCCTTGAGTGACTAGCTATTGGTCACCATAACTATTGACTCTCACATGAGTGTTGATTTGTTTCTGATTGTAATGCACTGTCAGTCACAGTGCCTTAAATTACATGTTTTGAACCAACAGAGCCAAGAGCAACCAGTCCATTCCCATTACCCTCCTGAAGCCTTATGAGCTCCACCTTATGGCTCTCAGCCCTGCCCTATCCCACACCATCAGTCCCCTCTTCTCCCTGCTCTGTTTCTATTGTTGAGTGGTGAGGTCTGGGCCAAACTGGCTAATTTATTCCACGATTAATTGGTCTCGGGCTCTATGGCTGATTAAAACCTGTAATCGCTTACAGGGGAGAAAAAGGAGACGGGGGGTTGGAGTACCGCTGCTAACCAAATGACTCTATTAGACGTCTCACTGTCCAGCCAGATTTACAATCTGATGACGCCTTCAATCTTTATTGTTTCATCTATTGATAAATTGTGAATTTTGCCATGTTGTTGGTTGTTCAGTATTTACACAGTTCAACCTTATTATTTTTCTTGCTTCTTGTAATCGCATATTTCTGTGTACTTTGCTGCTTTATCTAGGAAACATTTAATATTCAATAATTTTAAAATAAGTTTCAATGAGTTTCTTTGAAAATATGATGAAAAATATAAACCATATTTTTTAAAGCTGCACTCATCAATATTTATGAATTAACAATGTGTAACTTGAGACAGGTCACTCATAGTGACAAACCCACAGAGAATTATTACCCAACTCTGCACTGGAGAGTGCTTTAACATCTTCCTTAGCATCTTTTTGTTTTCGTTTTATGAGCCACTCAACTTTTCTTTTTGGTTCAGGCATCTTTTTCCAGCTAAGGAGCTTTGATACTGTAAACCCACTGCACTACCTTAACAACTTTATAAGGTGATAATACTGTATGTCAGTGTTGTGTTTACAGATTGTTTTTGCTGCCCCCAAGTGGAAAAAAATGTATTGATGCAGCTTTAAGTTGAGATTGACATGATTTATATCACTATTTCTCTATGTGTCTATGTCTATGTACTCTGAAAGTGAAAGTAATCCAATAATGATTAAGAATAATACAATTACAGTTTGGTTTACATAATTACTAAGTACTCTTGGACTATAAGTAACTTGGGTTGGCTTGTCTATTTTGGAGTTCTGAGCCAGTTTGTCCTCTGACCGCAGCTTGAAAAAAAAGAAAAGTCAATAGTCAGACATCTCAGAGATTAATATGTTAGAAGCATGACAGAGGTGTATTTTATCATTAGTAACTTGACCACTTTAATCATGCTTTGCTGATAAATACAGCAGGTATTCAAACTTCAAACTCCTCAACAGGATGTGATTGGTCTATCTCTCCAGGGGTCACTGACAGTAGTTTGCTTTTCTTACAATCGTCTAGCATTTCCTTAATGGCCAGGTTGCTCGTTGTGTCGGGCAGACAGAGGTAAGGTGATTCAGCCTGATTGCTATTCTAATCAGGCTCTATATATGCTGGACTCTTGGCTCCAAACCTCCCGACCAAGTTAATGTCATTAAATAAATAATGAAAGATATGTATTATCTATCACTCCATCCAACATGGGATCATCTATGTATTATGCATTACCTTCTCTAATTTATTCATTAAGACAAAACGAAAGTCTTGTTAGCCTCATTTCTAAGACATGAGCCTAAGCCATGCTATACTCCACGCTGATACACCCCTATTTATACACAGCCACATAGGACTACAAGGCTGTTTGCAGCCTGAGCGACAAGTCCATGGGTGATTAATTGAAATATGTGACTGAAAAAAAGAATCATTGATTCATTTATTTCGTGATGCTCTTTTTATTGCATGCATGATTGCGTTTTTTGTAGTCAGAAAAACAAGAATGAGGAATAAACTTACTTTTGATACTTTAAGTACATTTTAATGCTGATACTTGGCACTTTTACTTAAAGGTTCTGTATGTAAATTTCGGACTCTCGAACTACCCTGCACGTTGAAAAATGACGCCATGACCAGCGCGTTAATAAATGACGCCAAGGGGTCCTGACCAAGCGTCCATATATGATGACTTGGAAGTGAGAACGTGTTGTGTTGGATTTTCTGGGAAAAAAACGTCCCAAGTGCTTTACATGGAAATCAGTCTACAGGCTGTTACAGGCAACCGAGAAAGTCGGGGAAGGTCTAATTTTTTAAGATATGTTACAATCTGTTCACACATTGGCAATAAAAAACAATTAAAAAACGGTTAATACATGTAAATTGTTACATACAGCCCATTTAATGTTACCATCAGCCTTTTCTGTGAGGTCGTTCCCATTTACACTAATATAAAAACTGTATGCTGGTGACTGAACGGCTGAAGAACTGACCCTGAAACTGCTTAAATGTGAAAGGATAACAGTGAACTTAATGTTCTTTATAAACTGTTGGGTTAGTTTAATTAACACAGCTTAAAGGATAATTCTGGTTTATTACTCTTATTATCGTGGTTTTGTTACTCTTTGTCCAGTATACACATTATTTTTACAGTATATTAATAACATGTACTCCTCAAAGTACTGAGATGTGGGAACACCGTGATCTGACTTCACTAAAATGGAGTCAGCTTACAGATAAAGATGGGAAAGTCTATGAAAATAAGAGCCAATAAACTGAAATTATCCTTTAAGGCAGCAAAACTTAAACTGAATATAATATATAAATAGCTTTACATTTGTTTTTACAGTGTAATGAGTTCACAATAAAAAGTACATGTTAGAGACCTGCTGGAAGTCCTGCTCCTCCGCAAAGCTGTACACCACATCACAAGTTCCCCGTGCTGCAGACATCCAGAACCTGCTTTCAACTCAACCAGCTGGTCTGATTCTGATTTTACAGTCTGAGCTGCTGCTTCAGATCCTCTGAGTTACTGAGAGCCACAGAGGTTGTGCTCCCTGCTCGCTGCTTCATTTCCTTTTGTCTGTGAAAAGTTGCAAGTTGTTGTTTTCACTGTGGAGAAGAATCCAGCTCAGGAAGCTGCACGGCCTCAAGCCAGGCGGATATGAAAAGAAGAAGAACCGAAAAAAACAAGCTGCATTCAAGATCCACAACTTAACAGCAGTCATGGTAAAACTCTCTTCAGACAAGCCTGCAAATGTTGGCATGGAAACCTAAAACAAACTAATACCTTTGATTTTTCCTTTATCTTCACCACCTGCCAACTTTTTCAGTCTTCAGTTGGAATCATATTAAACTATATTGTGCAATCAACACTCTTACTACACTCTATACAGTTGTTTTTAGTGAACTGGAGAGACCCACTGCAGGACGGCTTCAGATTTCACTTTATTTTACAGGACCCATAATGAGTATAATGTCTAATTTCTTAGAAACTGATTGTAACTTTGGAAAAATCCTGGAAAGGAATCTGTAATGTAACATTAATTACAGGCTAAATAGACACAAGTGTTCAAGTGAAATTCATGTAGCCCACTTATCCCTACTTCAGTCAGGGAAGGGCCCCGAGTTCTTTTCTTTCAATTAACTTAATACCTGTATACACTTTAACTGTCTTGAGTCACCTTATGCACCTTTAATGAACTGTCACTAATATTTACCTCTAGAGAAAGGAATAAGCGAACATCACACTGTAATCAGTTTTAGAAATAATGTCTCTTATTTACTTTTAAAAGATGAAAAATTAACACAATAAAGTTTTTGTCCCTGGAATTTCACTCTTTTCTCTCAATAACTTGAGATATACAGCATCAACAGGACACAATATAATGAAATAAGTCTGTCACAGACACTAAAATCTCTAAATATCAATCTCAAATGATCACCAAAAGAAATTATAAACACTTTAATCACCAGGATTTTCTAAATGATTTGTCAGTCTCTGACATTAATAATATTTTCTGCGTTACTGATCCTGCCATGGCACCGGAAAACTTTTCACTGTCTTTTAATGTTATTGCTGACAGACATGCCCCTTATAAAAAATATAGAATTAAAAACAGATACAGTCCTTGGTTTTCCCCACAGCTCTCCAATGCCATCAACAACAGAGACGAAGCCTGGTCCAAGGCTAGATCCAGTGGCACCCCTGAGGACGGGCTAGCCTTTAGGCAACAAAGACACATCTGCACCAGCATGATTAGGAAGGCCAAATCAAATTATTATCTGTCCAGCAGAGGGAGTCCCCAGTGTCAGCTTCCTCTGACTGCAAATCTTCTTTTAGTTTGTTAAGTAGTGCAGACATTTACAAAGCTCTGCTAAGGTTAAAGGCATGCATAAACACTGGTGCAGATAATCTTGACCCACATCTTCTTCATCTGAGTGCCCCCTTAATATGTCCACACCTTTATGGACTCACTAAACATACTACAGCCACAGCAGTCTGGTTTTCGCTCGGGTCACAGCACAATAACAGCTGCAGCTTCAGTCACTGATAAGTCATTGATCTGATTTTACAGTCTGAGCTGCTGCTTCAGATCCTCTGAGTTACTGAGAGCCACAGAGGTTGCGCTCCCTGCTCACTGCTTCATTTCCTTTTTGCTGTGAAAACTTGCAAGTTGTTGTTGTCACTGTGGAGAAGAATCCAGCTCAGGAAGCTGCACGGCCTCAAGCCAGGCGGATATGAAAAGAAGAAGAACCAAAAAACAAACAAACCATGAGCTGCATTCAAGATCCACACAGATCCACATCTTGTAAATTTTGGGATATAAACCACTAATACCTTTGATTTTTCCTTTATTTTCACCACCTGGTAACTTTTTCAGAAAAGACAGGATTTTAAAAATCGTGTTCAAGTCTTCAGTTGGAATCATCATATTAAACTATATTGTGCAATCAGCACTCTTACTACATTCCATACAGTTGTTTTTAGTCATCATTTTCAGATAGTCAATAAAACCAACTTTTGGCTAAAGGGTAAAAAAAATAAAACCTTTGTTTTTGCCAGAAATATCAACAATTGCTATGTTGGTGGCTGCTTTTATTGCTTTAGTTTCCAACAACTACAAACTCTAAATGATACGATGAGACTATAAAGGCACCATTTCACACATCTGGAGCACTACTGATGACTGTGATCACATCCTTTGAAACCAAATCCCTGCTGGTTTTCCGTCGGCTTCAAATATCAGTGTCCAATCAGAATCGGGCTGGTCCTCTCTGTCCCTCCCTGCAGTCACCTCTCTCCTCCGCCATGCTGATGCATTTCATTGCCATTCGTCTTCCATCCGCCAGCTACCCGACTGTGTCCCTCCTTTAGTGTATACTTCTTTCTTATTTTATTTGACAGGGACAGTGCATATTAATGACACTAATGAAATGAAGATATGTCAGAGTTGGTCAGAAAGGCTGATTTTCATCTGTCGTCCCCGGGCAGGCAGAGCACAAACATAAATATAAAAGCACTGAAAGTTTCTGCCCAGTGTGAACATATATACCTGTTGTTTGATCAGCAATAAAGAAATTAATTTTCTTATTCTATATAACTTTATATAACTTCCTTAACTCAAATAATCTATTCAGCCTGACCAGAGTTTATTAACGCCACATTTCATTTTTTTGCATTTTTTGTTATATTAACGATGGCTTGAAAGGACAATGTTTGATATGAAAGTGTTTCTCACTTATCACCAAGCTCTGCAGAGCCTTTTAGCCTCTTTTAGCTCCCAGTTTTGGTTTTGTGGCAGATTTCCTGTCTGGTTCAGTCTCAGTGTTTCCAGCAACACGACCTGCTCAGCAGCAAACAGCAGACAGACACAGTCAGAGAGCAGCTGGTGAACATAGTGCAGCATTCAGCAGCTAAAGAGACAGATATTTCCCTCAGGAGGTGGTGGAGACCAAAGACACCACTCCAATAGGATGGTCATGTTGCTCTGTGTCTGCTGGATGTGGAGGTAGACAGCTGTTCAGTTACACATCAGTGCATGGACGGAGTATTATACAATGGGCCCCTGGGCACAGACATGCTAAAGGCCCCCCACCCCTCCTAAATAGAAGCAAGACTGAAAGAGACACAAGTCGTGTTTTATCTCTTTGTTGTTATTTAGTGTCTCTTTCAGAGACATTTTCGCCTTGAAGTATCTTAGGGTGCTTTCACACCTGAGCTGTTTGGTCCATTTTAATCGAACCCTGGTGCGTTTGGGGTGGTGTGAAAAAGCTCATTCGAACTCTGGTCCGCCTGAAAACGGGGGTCTCGGTTCGCTTCCAAGTGCACCCAGAGTTNNGGATGATTACTTTCAAATCCACAGCTTATTATGACCTCGCCCGTCTTCTGTCTAACAAGGACAACACATCATAATCCCTCTCTCTCATCAGGGCCTTCTCCTTCTCGCTCGCTGTCCTGTCAGCTGCTCATGTTGTTCGCCTTCTTGTAAAGCATTTGATTGATGGAAACACCAAAAAGAAAAACCAGAAAACTCAAGGCCACATAAATTTGGTGTTGCTCCATTATTTCTGAGATCAGGAAGTGTCGGCGAGTTTCACTCGGATATTTTGTCCAATAGACGAGCGACCGTTTTGACCGCGTGACATTTGTTTACAATATTTGGTGCACTTGACAAAGTGTGAACGGGAACCGGACCAAATGAAAAATGCAACAGTGTTGCAACTTCACCCCCAAATCACACCGAGACCACCGAACTACAGGTGTGAAAGCGCCGTAAGTATAATCAGCTAAATGTACTTAAAGGTAGAACCAGTAGGATTTGTCTGTTGCTGTTTGTAAACACAACATTCAAAGTCAGCCCCTCCTCCCGGGCTCTCTTCTGGTGGTCCCACATGTTTATGATCTGACACCTGGTCGCTACGTTTTTATAGAGCCCCGCCCCTCACACCCTGCGCTGTTATTGGCTGGGGGCTACACACCACTGCCCAAAGG
>NTHP01000081.1:1295642-1309202 GCA_003416845.1 Oplegnathus fasciatus
CAACACATCTGGAGATACGTGGTTTTCACTGGACAGGAAGGGGATGAACAGCTGTCATCTGTAAAGTAACTAAAGCTGTCAGACAGATGTAGAGGAGGAAAAAGGACAAGATTTACCTCTGAGGTGTGCATAAAATGGAAATACTCAAGTAAAGTACAAGTACCTCGAATTTGTACTTAAGCACAGTACTTGAGTAAATGTACTTAGTTACATTCCAGCACTGACACTTTGACATGTGAACTGGGATTAAAACATCAACCCTTTGTCAGGTGGAGTTGTCCCATCTCTGCCACAGCCTCATTTTTTACAAAGAAAAACTCAGTTTCATGAGAAAAAGTCTCAATATTTTGATTTAAGAAGTCTGTTTTTTGAAAAATGAATAAAACAAATAATCGAATAATTGAAACTAATCTTTGGGATATAGGCCGCAGCCTGAGTAAACAGCTGAGAGAGCAGTGATGAGGGATGTTTAAAAGTAAGAATATTACTGAAATAAATCGGTGTCGAGGAAAAGCTCATTATGTCATAAAAATAAAGTCCTAATAACTTTATATGCCCACACAGCAGGTGGCGATATACACCTGTCATGTCCGACAACAACTCCAAAGACGTAGAAGAAGAGGAGGAGGAGGAGGAGGAGGAGGAAGCTGAGTCGTCGCTCAGCCTGGACGCGGAGCTGCCAGCTGGACTTTTGATTTACTGCGAACCGACAGAAAGCGGCGTGTTGCGGCCGCTTGTGTGTTCGCTCCTCCGGCAGCAGCGGAGCGGCCGCTCGGTGATGAAGAACCGGAGGCTCTGAAGAGGAAGAGGAAGAGGAAGAAGAGTGTGTCTGTGAGTATGAACATGAATGTGCTGCTGGCTCCTGTTGATCCGGCTGAACCAGGATCAGGCCTGAGCACTGACACTCCGCTATCAGCTCATTAATAAACTGATTATTAACGCCAGTGACAGGCTTCACGTGGGCCTGGAGCATCCTTGGAAGTTTGTGGATTTCATAAAAAACTAAATAAGGCCCAAGGAAGTTGCTGGAAATCAGTGGCGCAAAGTAACTAAGTACATTTACTCAAGTACTGTACTGCTACTTTATATTAATACTCCAGCACAGTACAGAGGGAAGTATTTTATTTTACTTTGTAGATGAAGATTTTAAAAACCTTTAATGAGTATAAAAACAGCTTATTGTTGTTCAGTAGTTTTACTGCAGCCAGATACACTGTTAAATACATCTGACAAGTTACTGCATCAATAATAATAATAATAATATATAATAATATAACTATGACAGAGCCCAGTGTTGCTGCATATTGAGTACTTGTACTTCTCAGTACTTGAAGTACATTTTCTTGATAATACTTACATACTTTTACTTAATATTTTGAATGCAGGAGTTTCATTTGTNNNCAAATACCACAATGTAAAAATACTATTAGTATTATCAGTAAAATGTATTTAAAGTATCATTATTAGGGCTGCATCTCACAATTATTTACATGATTCAATAAGCTGCTGATTATTTTTTTGAGTAATAAATTCACAGTTTAGTCTATTAAGTGTCAGAAAATAGTTCCCAAGTTGACTGCACAGAACAGTAAGAAAACCAGAACAGATGTTTTATGTTTGTGATTATTTATTAATATTTGTGAAGCTGGAATCAGAGAATTTTTGGCTTTGTTGCGTAAACAAGTTGCTGATTAATTTTCTGTTTATGACAAACTGATCAATCGACTAATTGCTCTGCTCATCAGGCAGCACAGAGGCCTCTGTCAGTGTGATATGGTTATATTGTTGGATTGATATTTCTGTTTTATTCATATCTTGTGTATTAGAGTTTAACATCTGTTTTATCTCAAACATTAATCCATGTCCATATTTAAAAATCCCTGAAAGTCCTTTTGAAGATTTTTCCAGAATCCTCAAAGACTCTTTGAACCATCTGGATAAAAAATCTGCTGCACAACAAAAAATGTTTTTGGTTTGTTTCCTCAGACAGCTCCTTGTTTGTGTTTGTATCATAAACTTTGTATTGAATAAGCAAATATTAAATAATGAAAATGTCATAAATACAGATAACTGTAACTGTAACGCTCTCTGGTGGCCGAACTCTGTAATGGAGACTCTGTTTCTAAGTGTCGTCAGCGTCACTGTAATGCTGTGATGGAGTGTAAGCAGGAATTCGATTATCAGGATTTGTAGTTCTTTTTGGGGGAATTTAGTGTTTTTATTAGGCAGCTGATATTAGAGAGAAGACAGGAGATTGGGGGGAGTGGGTGGGGAGGGGGACATGCAACAAAAGTCCCAAAGATTTCTGATTCTGACCATCAGTGTCACGTTTTAACCCCAGAGTTTGGATTTTGGAGCTCTTGGAGGTCTCATTTCACTCAAATAGTTGAAAAACGTGACGCCCAACTTCCTTGTTTTTGTTGTTTAGTTGCTGTTTGAACCCAGAAATACGTTTTACAGGTGGAGAGAAAACTGGAAACACGTTTAGCAGCTTATCAGGTTTCTATTCAGTCAGACTGGTAGCGTCAGAGGCCAGGTGTGTGTGTGTGTGTGTGTGTATGTGTGTCTGTGTGTGTGTGTGTCTGTGTGCATGTGTGTGTGTGCGCGTGTGTGTGTGTCTGTGTGTGCGTGATTGTGGGTGTGTACCTACCAGGATATCCTCCTCCAGTGTTGCATCACCTGGGTTTGTCATGATCTCCAGACTGTTTGGTTTGTGTTCACTCTCTCTGACTTTACTTTCACACTGTGTGCTGGATATTAGACAAACAGGTTTTTATGTCTGTTTCTGAGCCTTGTGGCCAAACCAGCTTCAGGCTGTGCCGGATAAACGTTTTCCTCACTTACCGTAGCTCAGGTGGTATCTCTCCGTGCTGATAGTTTCTGCCTTCACTTCAGTACAATGGAATTTAGTTTGTGTTGCTCATAGTTTAGAAAAACAACATTAAAAATGTCTCTCTGTTACTCATCAGAACGCACTGGAGACCTTTATACAGACTGTTTCTTCAGTAGAAAGTTATTCTGGTGAAAACTGTTGACAGATTTGAACCTTGACCCTTTAATCAGTTAGTCTGGAGCAGTGGTGGAGGAAGTACTCAGATCCTTTACTACAGTAAAAGTACTGATACCACACTGTGAACATACTCTGTCCTGCATTGAAAATCTTCACTTTTGAGAAGCTGAAATCATGAAATGTTTTTACATGAAAAATGGCTTCAACGAATATTAAAATAGTTTCAGCCGTACTCGTATAAACTGTTGGGAAGTTTAATTTATAACAAACCATCAGATTTTATAAACTCGTCATATGCTTTGTGTAAAAATCTTAATTTGTAAAGTAACTAAAGCTGTCAGATAAATGTAGTGAAGTTAATATTTCCCTCTGAGATGAAGGTGAGTAGAAGTAGAAAGTGGCATGAATAGAAAAGACTCAAGTACAAGTACCTGAACTTTGTACTTAAGCACAGTACTTGAGTAGAATCCAGCGCTGGTCTGATGAACAGTGTCTGGATCGTGTAAATGTGTTTCAGGTCATGGATGCAGAGAGCGGGGAGCTGTTTCTCAGCGCTGGCGGCGGCGTGGCGGCAGACAGCTGGCAGCTCGACGCTCCTTTCTCCTGCTCCGAACTCGTCTTCAGCGGCTCAGAGAAACCCCTGCAGGACTGGGCAGTAGACCCCGACTGTGTGAGTCTGCGCTCCTGCATGTGTGTAATGGTACAGGTGAGGTCACCTGATGCGGTCTGTTCAATCAGTCGACCCTCTGACTCTCTCTCAGACGCTGAATGACAGCGAATCGGAGGACGTCCTTCACGGCGTCGACCCAAATGAGGTGTTTCCCAGCGGGCCGCCTGCAGATCCCTCGTCCGAGAGCGACAGCGGCATCTCTGAGGATCCTGTGGTTGAGAGTCCCGTCACCATGGTGACAGCGGCGACCACCCAGCCGGCCCCGGCGACCCTCTACCAGGTGGTTTATGACATCAGCGGCCTGGGCGGCGTGAAGACTGAACCTGGACAAGAGAACGTGATCTCCATCGAGCTCGGTGAGGCCAAGAGCGTGTTTGTGTCTCTCCTTTCGTAAAATTGAGTCTTTCTGGAGTTTAAATGAAAGCACAAACATTTTTACATTTTTAAATCCGTTGGTCCGGTCCGTGTCCACCTGTGGTGCGATCGTTATTCTCAAAAAGAGAGCTAGAAACACAAACAAGCTTTTCAAAAGGTATTTCATGACCTTTAAAGGGACAATCTGTGATCCAAATTAAAGGGTTTTATATCGTTAATATTTATAAACAAAGCAGGAGAGACACAACTATTCATCAAACCTTCCACTGCTGAAATGAAGACATGAAGACGTCACTTTGTCTTCAGTCTGGGAACCTGTGATGGACATTTTTCACTATTTTATGACATTTGATAAACTGAACAATCGAAAACTAATTTTGATTAATAGCAGCTGTAAACGCTTCCATTATATAGATGAATATTCCTGTAATTTATATGGTAAAAGACGAGTAACTGAAGATTTAAATTAAATTTTGAATATTATTTAATTGCAATGGAGGAAGGGGGGACTATGGCTGAGTAAGAAAAACAGGTAGTCACGTACAGGTAATACAAGTTGACTTAAATAAATCAACTTTTAGACTGTCGGGTATAGACTGTAAGTTTCTTGTACCGCAGGAAACATGAGACATTTGAGAGTTCTTTTGTTTGTGAATAAAAAATGTTTATGTTTCTCAAAGTAAGATATTGAAATAAGTTTTGCTTTGGTGTCGGTACTGTGACTCAGGTATCGTATTGGTACTAGTGTGGAAAAACGGGGATTGTGAGGAACTGCAAAAAGTATTTCAGACAAAAACGTTTGCATCATGACCTGTTTTAGGTTTATTTTTACTCTGTAAACCGAAAGCTGCTGTGACAGTGACAGAAACTGGTGTCAGAGTCAGAGGGAGGAGAGAGAAACATTTTGATGTAAAAACCAAAGAAATGAAGAGGAAATATAAAAATAAATCAATAAAAATAGCTGCTGTCTTTGGTCTGTGCTGACTGTTGCCATGGTTACAAGCATCACAAAGCTGGCTGAGACAGGCACAGGCACACAACACCGAATTAACTCAGCAGTTATTGAGTCAACATGAATGTTTCTTTTCAAACACGGCGGGCTCGATCTCAACCTTTCCGTCAGCAGTGATGTCATTTCCTCTCCTGTGCAGATGAATGGAGCTCGCAGGTGTTGTTTTCAGACTCGTGCATCGTAAACGAGCTGCCCGTTGTTTCTGCCGCTCGCCTCGACGGCGGTTTGTCCGTCATCGACCCTCCCAGCCCCGACGGAGACCTGGTGAGACTTTTTGTCTTTTCAGCGCTTTGTGGTCCTGCTGACGGTCAGCGCTGGGGTTTGACCTGGAGGACTGACTCTTCTTCTACTGTTGCAGCTGTACCCAGAGCTCCAGCTGACCGAGGAGGAACAGAAGCTGCTGACCCAGGAAGGAGTTTCTCTGCCCAACAACCTTCCTCTCACCAAGGTCAGACTGAAACACTGGAGACCCAAATCTGCCTTTTTGCACCAGTTTGCAGCAGCAACTAATCTTTTCAGCACACTGCATGAAACTTTATGCTGACACGACAGAGTGAATGACGGTGTAGGGACGATGAATGGTGCTGATTTTGAATTAGTCTTTATTTACAGGCTGAAGAAAGAATCCTGAAGAGAGTTCGGAGAAAAATCCGCAACAAGCAGTCGGCTCAGGACAGCCGACGGAGGAGGAAGGAGTACATCGACGGGCTGGAGAGCAGGTACACGTACTGAACGGCCAGGTCATGTCTCAGAGCATGTTGAGGTCGGACGGGGTGGAAGAAGGCAAAGACTGACTGACTGACTGACTGACTGACTGACTGACTGACTGACTGACTGACTGACTGACTGGTAGATCTGCTGGTTGAACTGGTTGAATGATTTCCTGACTGACTGGAGCTGCAGGTTGGCAGACGAGATGATGTTACTTCACACACATTAGAGCTGAAACAATCAGTGGATTAATCAATTAGATGTCAGAGAAAATTAATCAGGAACAGTTTTTGATTATCAGTTAATTGATTTAATAATTTTTTAAGCAGAAATGTCAAATGTTCTTAATCTTCTGTGACAGTGAACAGAATATCTCAAGGTTTTCTACTGTCGGTCGGACAAAACAAAACATTTCAAGACGTCATCTTGGACTCAATTAATCGATAAATCAAGAAAATAATTGGCAGATTAATTAATCGTGAAAATAATCGTGTGTGTGTGTGTGTTAACAGGGCAGCAGCTTGCTCGGCACAGAACAAGGAGCTGCAGAGGACAGTGGAGCAGCTGGAGAAACGCAACATGTACGACCACATTTATTATTAATTATTGACTGATTGATAACATAATTTGGATTCATAGAGCTGACGAGTCCCATTTATTAAGTACTAAAACTGCTTTGTTCAGGGTTCAGCTTGTTTTTAAGCCTGTGAGAAATCACTGTGAAGAAGTAAAATCAAAACTGCTCCTCGGTGCTGCGTTCATGTTTTAGGAACGTGTTTCCAGCAGCAGAGGGCGCTGTTGTCTTCTTGTTCGCAGCTTCATCTGTAGAGGCTGCACCTCTGCAGTGACTCCTGTAAAACAGTTTATATGAAGGAACAACTTGAGCTTTACAGTCAGACGTTATTTTAAATCTCCCCGTTCAGTCTGTAGTGATGATAGTTAATTTAAGTAGATATAACTGCACTGTCAGACCTCCAGCACTGATGTCTCAGCAGTTGATTGTTTTGGCTTTTTAGATTTTACAAACTGACAAACTCTATTCAGCTGTGAAACTGATTAACCAGCTTATGTAGTTATTTAAATGTCAGTTCATGGCCGGAAGAACGGGAATTTACCCGTTCTGGGATCTTTGTGATGTAAATGCAAACGTGAAAAACTAGAAGAAGCCGAGTTCGTTCATCAGACGTCTCCATTAGTTTCACTGTGTCTCTCTGATGAAGAAGCAGAGTTTCATGTTTTATTTGACGTTTCTGAAGTCAGATTAGTAAACACATGTTCCTGCTGTTCAGGTCTCTGTTGGCTCAGCTGCGACAGCTTCAGTCCCTGATTAAACAGACGGTCAGTAAAGGAGCCCAGACCAGCACCTGCTTACTGGTAGGAAACACACAGGATGCTGTTTGAGTGTGTGTGTATGTACTTGTACATGTATCTTTGTGAGGACCAAATTCAGTTTTAGACCTTGGGAGTGAGGACATTTTGGCTGGTCCTCACTTTGGGACAGACCCTCAAAGGGCTGTTTGAGGGTTCAGACTTGGTTTTAAGGTTCAGGTTCAGGTTAGGCTAAAGGTTGGGGTTGGGGGTTAGGGTCCTCACAAGTATAGACATACAAATGTGTGTGTGTTCTACTTTTTGGTTAAAATATGGAAAAATCTGAACAGGCTTTGGTGCATTCTGAGGCAGATCCACATCTCAGTGTATTTCTGCATGTCCTGTTTTACGTTGGTGTGTTTTTGTTTGTGTTTTCTTGATGAATATGTGAAAAGTGTTTTACGTGTAGTTTGTTTTATGACAGAATCAAACCAAACCAAAATGTACACCGATGCTTTACTGGATAAACTCTTATCCAGTTCCAGCTCAGAACTCTAAATACACGACTGCAGTGTGTTCGTGAACATGTTAGAAGGAGGTAAAGTGTGTGTTTGTGTTTATGTGTCCTCAGATCATCCTGGTCTCTCTGGGTCTGATCATCATGCCGAGTTTCAGTCCGTTCAGCCGCAACTCGTCTGCAGACGACGACTACAGACCCACAGGAGGTCAGCCCCCCTCTCGACGTCACTTCCTGTTCTTTAAAGTGAATTTAATCCACTGAAGCTCAGACTTCTTCAGACTTACAGATGAATTTATAAAATATCATGGAGTCCTTCTCCTGGAATTTGATTATCTGTTTAAACTTTTTAATACATTTTTATTTGTTTTTCCTGACTTGTGCAACTTCTTCTAAATAACTGTATATAGGAGGTTATAGACGACTAGATTTAAAAAATGTTATAACAGGAAAACAACAAACACTTTTTCACTTGTTTATAACGTAATAATAATAACAATAATAATTATTTATATTGCACTTAAAAAAACACACTTACAAAGTGAAAATAGTAAACTATAATAATTTAGATCAGGTCACACACACACCAACCAACCTACAAACACACATAAATACACACGTGCAAACTAATTACCCAAATTCAAAGACATTAGCCGGTCGTGAATCGGTACATTTGAGAGTAGAAATAATATATTCTTCTATCCTTCTAGTTATTTCCAGAAACATCCTGACAGACCCCTCCTCCTCCCAGCCGACAGCAGAAGATGGCGACAGTCCGGCTGTCCAGTCCGACTCCTCGTCACCGCCTTCTGAAGTCAGCCAATCAGAACCTCCGGATGGAGCTGCCATCCTCCAAGAACCAATAGAAAACCCTGAAAATACAGGCCCCGATGGGACGGCACAAGAGGGGAGCCAATCAGGGAACAGCTCAGCTCTTGATGCCGGGCAGACCGAGGCGCTGGCGCTGGGTCTGAGTTCGACGGCGGGGAAAGGAGGAAGCCACGATCCCGCCAAACCTGCACACGCTGACGAGATGTAGACGGACTGTTTCACTGATGCTTTCAGCCACAGTGACTGGACTTCACGTTCGGTGTTACTGAAAGTCATCGTGTCAGGACACATTGGTGGTTGATGAAGTCACGTGACATCTCAGTTAAGCAATGAGCTGTAGATGCGTGACCAGCAGCGGACGCTCTGAGTAATCGCAGCCGATCAGTATCAGCCCTTATCAGTCAGGAATTAATTTATCGGTGGTGGTTTTTAAATTTGCTGAAGAGAAAACGGATCATAAAACATTTTTATTCAAACTTAAACCACAGCAAGACTTTAATTTCAACCTAAACTTCTCTTAAAGGAATAGTTTGACATTTTGGGAAATGCTAATTCACTTTCTTATTGAGAGTTACATGAGAATATCAATACCACTCTCAAGTCTGTACGGTCAATGTGAAGCTACAGCTAGCACCCAGTTAGCTTAGCTTAGCATAAAGACTGGAAACAGGTGGGAACTGCTAGCCTGGTTCTGCTCAAAGGTGACAAAATGCACCCACCAGCACCTCTAAAGCTCATTAATGAACACGATTTGTCTTCTTTGGTTTGTTCAAAACCCAAAATGTAAAAACATTGGTTTTACACGTACGGGAGGTTATGTGCCAGGCTAACAGTTTCCCCCTGTTTCCAGTGTTTGTGCTAAGCTACGCTAACTGTCTCCTAGCTGTAGCTCCTGAGAGTAGCAATGATCTTCTCATCTGTTCCTTTAAACGTTAAATTTTCAAGTTCGTATTTAAACTCATCGCTGTATTTTTCAGCCTGGCTTTTATTCTCATAATTGTGGCCGTTCTGTGTCCATCATGTGTCACGCTAACTTTGCACTCACCGCCTCCATTGTGGAGATTCGGACTGAAGCAAAAAATATCTTTATATCAGGGCAGCACAAACCTCCCAAAGCTTCTCAAATACCCTGAAGTTTTACAGAAATGACTCCAAAAGGCCCCTGGATTAGCTAATGTAGCTGACTGTATGTGGATCTACTTCTGGAGCAACTAGCCGGATAACCAAACCATCTCAAAGCTCATGTCTAAACTACAAACCATAAGGAGCATGTAAGGAGCATTTGGAGTTTTGTAGCTCCTCAGTCTCAGCCCTAAAAGACCTGATTTAAGCTTTCCTAATGCCAGTAGTCCCAAAACCTTTCAATGTCCAGGTCTCCACATGTGGAAACAGTTACAGTAAAAACCTGTCAGAGGTTTGATCCTGCAGAACAGAGGAACACTTCTGTTTTGGACGATTCTGGTGAACCACCAGGATCCTGTTCAGCTCACAGCGTACCTGAGATGGATCCGTATTTTGGGTTCCAAGTTTCCCTCACAAAGACCTTGTCCGTACTGACTCAAGTTGACCAAAAAACTGTAACGTAATCCCCGAGGCACTTTGGCACTGAATTGATAAAATGGAAGAATAATCAATAATGAAAGTAATTATTAGTTGCAGCTTCTTCATTAAATCTAAAATACTATATGTTTGAGTTTAGCTGACTGTTCCTGTTAGTTGTCAGAAAGAAGTTGGGTTTTTTGTTTGTTTGTGTTTTTTTACAGAAGTCAAAGAGACAGAAAAACATTTTTTAACAGTTTGACATGTTTATAAAGTAGATTCAGTTGGACTTCACTGGGCTGGTGCAGGTTTTATTTCCATGTCGATCAGAGTTCAGTTTTCACTTTTAAAGGGATTTTTTCAGACAGATTTGCTGTTTCTAAGGGCCGGTTCACTCTGGTGTAACATTGGCATTACTAACTTTGTGGCCTTTCTCACCTCATATGGTTTAGAACCACAGCGGAGTGGGCTCAGCATCTACCTACTGATCTTATTTAATCAGTAACTATTAGATTAAGAGTAAATCTAATACAAAGCAGTGTAATTTTGTTAATTTAACTTTTCTTTTGTCTGGAGAAGGTGGCTGAGTTTGTTTTCTTACATTACATTAATATACAGTAGTTTAACACTGCTGCTCTGTTGTTCTGTTAAAACACTCAGTAGTTTGTGTTACTGAAGAAAACAATAATGTTCTACGACAGTAAAATTCTGCCTCGGCTTTTTGTAAATAATGTTGGATGTGTTGAACATCAGTTTTCTTTGTTAGAGGGATTTTTTTGAGTCTAATTCTGTTTTTTTTTTATTTTAAACAAAAGTCAGAAGTCCTTCTGAATGAATTATTGATTGTTGTCTGCGTCACTAAGTGGGTTGAACTTATTTATTTTGTTTCACTGGAATTACAGGATGGAAATTGGAGCTTCGTCTTGACTTCAGCTTGTAACTCTGTGCTCAGCTGACTGTTACGTTTTGTTTAGAGATCAGTTCTTCGGCCTTTACTGAGATCAACAGTTTCAGCATGCAGATCAGATAAAACCCGGTTTTATCTTATTTATAACACTGCAGTGGGGTGATGCCTCTCTATCTAACAGCTTTATATTTGCTTACAGGCTTTATTTTTCATTATTACTTTATTAAAAGGGAACAATCAACAGAGACTGTGTCTGATTTATTTATTATTCACTGTAAAGACAGCTTGACTGTCACCGTGTACAGCACTATAATATAATATACCAGCCGCTCAGTGGATTGTTGGACTCCTCAAATAATAATAAAATAAATCATAATTTTTAGTTTTAGCAACACGATTCTTCTTAAAATTGCTTTAATGATGATTCACCACTAGAGGGCAAATTATCCCATTGGAGTCGTCTGCTTTTAGTTCTGTCATGAACAAAAGTGTTGAATAAGTGAAAAGAAGGAAGAAGTCAGGGGATCACCGAAGTCATGAGGACACATCATCTGAGAACCACATTTTGTTCCAGTCCATCCAGTAGATGTTGAGATGTTGAAATTTGATGAGAGTGTTCTCGTTATTGGTTGATTACAAAGTGAAAAGCAGGAAGTCGCTGAATGTGTTGTGGCTCTCGCTCTCGTCGTAAAGTCCTTTGTTCACCTCTCTCTTATTTATGTATTTTTCAGGTGCAGTTGAAGACTTTGTTTGCAAAAACAGATATCTCCATTTCTATTCATTTTCCTAAATCAGGTTCTTCTACTGTGAACTCCAGAGAACACCAATCAAACTGGTTATTTAATTTAAGAAATAGTGTTTGTTTGTTTTTGTAAATGAAGTTGATTACAAGTTATGGCCCTTTAAAAAAAGAGAGCTCAGTTGTGAATACAGTTCACCAAAATGATCAATAAATGAGGAGATTCTTTGGATTATTTCTCAGTGGAGCCTGTTTTCCTGACTTCAGTGCAGGAGAGACGCACCTGTTTCTGCTGCTCAGTTTCACCACTTTCAGGTCAAAGGTGTGACAGCTGAGGTTCGACATCTTAAAGAGTTAACTGGATTGTACAGTATTTTCTGCTGGATACTGACGAGTCCTTACATCAGTAGTGGGACTGATCTACTGTAATAATGTACATGTTTCAGTCTCGTAGGACTGACCGAGTAAATGTGGAAAAAATACAGTTTTGTCTGAGACAGCATCGTCTTTGTTGTGGTGGTCTGGTCTTCTGAATCACCATTTAGACAAATTAAATTGAGGCTTTTAAACCTGATCAGTGGCGTCTGGTTATGAGTAATGTAGTCCTGGAAGGGAAAAAGAGCCCAACCAGGACCAGGCTTGTTTTATTTTATTCTCATCTTTCATTTTTATTTAAGGAGGTTTATCATCTCAGATTTAATAACATCTTCCTCTCTCACAGAACCTGATTTATTTCACGATGGGTTTTAATAACGTGATAAATTATCTAATAACTATTTTGTTATTTCCAATCAAACATAAAAATGTTTCATCCCAAAAGAGGGCGAGTCGAGAATCACGACTTGTGCTCAGAGACCAGTGTGAGGCGCTGGAAGAAGTACTCAGATCTTTTACTTAAGTAAAAGTAGTAATACCACAGTGCAGAAATACTCTGTTACAAGTAAAAGTCCTGCGTTCAAAACAAAAAGTACAAAGGTGTTTGAATTAAAATATACTTTTAGTACCAAAAGTACTCATTAAGCAGAATGACCTGATTCAGATTAATATTATATGTAACTATTGATGCATTAATGTGTTCATCACTTTAATGTTGCAGCTGGTATGAGGAGCTAAATGAAGTACTTTATATACTGCAGGGTAGCTTAACCTTTTAATACATCATAATTTATTAGTTGATTTATATTTTGTATAAATAATCTGAATCTGCAAAGTAACTAAAGCTGGCAGATACATGTAGGGGAGTGAAAAGGACATTATTTGCCTCCGAAATGTAGTAAATTGAGTACAAGTACCTGAAATGTGCACGTAAGTACAGAACTTGAGTAAATGTACTTATGTGATGATGATTGCCCACACAAGGAGCATCTGAAGATGACTGTTTACCCTGTGATGAAGCACAGGCGGGTCAGAGAGGCTGAAGAGGTTTCTCTCTGCTGCGTCGTTAACCGACAACTGAAGCTCATTTTCATGAAGTGACATTTAGCAGCTGACGTGAGTTTGCTCTGTGTTGTGTTTGCTGGGAGTCCTGTGTGGTTACTGTTAATGAGCTCGGGGTGTTAATGGAGTCAGCAGCGTGAGTCTTCTCTTTATTATCACGGCTGTTTGATTCCTCCCAGTCTGCAGCTCACCTTCATCCTCTTATCGGTCTCCTCACCCTCTGCTATCATCCCTCGTATTAATATTTGTTATATTACCACATTATGAATTATTTTCTACATTGTTTGTGAAGGGACAAGGTAAATAAACATAGTCTTTTAGCATGTTTTAGCTCTTAAATTAAAAATCATGTTTCCTTTGTTACTTTTTAACATATGTACAGCTTTAGATCGGAAGAAGTATTTCAGATCCTTTACTTAAGTCAGGAAAAGTATACCACAAGAAATACCCCACAAATACTCAATACTACAAGTAAAAGTATTATCAAGGACTGCAGTTAAAGTG
>NTHP01000081.1:1336334-1364960 GCA_003416845.1 Oplegnathus fasciatus
ACATTATTGTAAATCAAGGAATAGTCCCCCCTAAAACCACAAACATTTGTTTTTACAGCTCTGACAAATCTGGAAATACCTTCAAAACTGCGTTAAGTGTTGCTAAGCAATCCTCAGGGCTTTTTTATCTTACAGAAAAATGAATGCGTAGCTCTTTAATGTAACGATAGCACACGAGAGGCTAAAAGGGGTGATACTGAAACCTGATTCAGTGGATTTGTACAAGATTCAGCAGCACGAGAGGCAACAAGCGACGATGTGACAACTTGAGAGAACAACGAGTCTGCGGTCTGAATCAGGTGTACATGTCTGCAGCAGAAAGCTTACAGACAAAAATGTAAACTTTCCGAGTGTCTTTGAGTGGAGGAATCAGAGTCTGCTTTTCAGAGAGGCTTTCTGTGATTGCACAGCCCTCCAGCTGATTGAGGACTCTGGCCCGTCAGCTCCCGCCGCTTTTTAAGGTCAATAACAGCCCGACCAATTAGGACAAGAGGGCGAGAGAGGCTGAGTGACTTTTCAGCGCTTGATTGCTCTCGTGGAAAGACGGATGACTACGAGTGCAGAAAACAGACTGAAAGTATTCACTCTGAACCTCAACAAGAGAAACTAATTAGAGATTCCAGTGTGCTGGTGTTGCTCCAGACTGAAAGTAGTTAATCTTTCACAGGACTGCCTCTCCCCTGCTCTGCTTCTTAAACTAATCAGCTCTGCCCTCATTAACTGAAGCGAGGTTGCAGTTTAGTTAGCTTTCACAGCTAACGGATGCTAATTAAGAGCAGACAGCTGAATGAGTCACTGGAGACCATGAGGGCAGTGAAGTGTTTACAGCTACAGTTAACTGCTGATTCTCATTTAGTGCGACTGACTGTCACAATAAACTGTAATGAATGCTTTCATTTCTAGCAGCAAGCAACTAACTGAAAAGGACTGTAACCTGGTGGTTGTAGGGCCCTGTGACCTCTGCGATGTGAGTTTTTTCACAGCGCTGAATGAACAGAAAAAAACTACGCTGCCATGTTTTGGTGTCATTTACGGGCACGCTGCTTCTGTCTTCTGCTCTCTGTGAGTTCGGTAAAGTTGGAAATATATTCACAGATTCGAACTTCCCGGATCAATAACTCGAAACACAACGCCTCTTTCCAACCATTAGTAAGGTAGACAACAAGCTACAACTTAATTTGCATCAAAACGAGCCGCCCTCCGAGCTGGACAAATAACATTGGTCTGTAAGTACAGCCGGCTGTGAGACGAGTGCGCAGGGACCGTCTACAAAGTGCAACGCTGAACAGAGATACGACAAAAATACTCAGTGTCGCGTCACCAGAATCACTTCACACATCAATGCTCTCCTGTTGGTTATATTACAACACTTTTGCATAATTTTGAGGATTTTTGTTTGGGGAAAATATTCAATAACTCTTATACAGTGTAGCGTATGATTAGACAGAATGTGCTTAAATCGTAAAACACAGAATTCAGAAAAATTGATACGGAAAAACACGGAATCTGGAAAAAATGAAAACTGATTTCATGGGGCCCAATGATTGTTTGTATGCAGCCATAAAACCTTTCAAAGTTGATGATATGTCAGGGCTGTGTGTCTCTGGGCTTGTTTTGGAGGTTTTACGTCCCTTGTGGCCAAAAATAACCAAACAAATGCTCATCATAAGTTTTCATAAACTTTAAAACTTTTATTAACTCATCTGACATTGATATGAAACACAGTAAAGCAGCAAATTCTCACAAAATCTGTGTTGACTTGAAGAGTGACATTAATGATTAACTGATGATGATTCATTTTCTATTGATAAACTATTTTTTTTATAAATATATGCACCCAGGATTCCCCAACCAGCAGCGCTGATACTGACTGGATTGTCCTGGTGAATTAAAGTAAAGTATAATTATTATTATTGGATGTATTGCTCTGTAATTTGAGCTCTAGTTATTTTCCCGATCCTCTTGAAATGTAATATAAGTAGCTTCTAATTTATCCACATTGTAAGGCAGTGTCACATTTATTGTATCACTCACACTGTTCTGTGGCTGCCTGCTCCAACTCTTCACTTAATAGTTCTAACAGTTTTATTTATTCAAATATTAAACCCAAAATACTTTTTCTGCACCATCAACATCAAATCATAAGCACCTCAATGTCTGTTCATCGTTTGAGACACGTTTTCTTGAAATATTGTGTGTTTTTGTACAGTAAATGTTGGGATTTAAGTCCTCATGCTGTACTGTGGGTATAAGGAAGTTTAGGTTCCAGACTGTAGTGGCTTCATCAGTCAGCTGTAATTGCCAGGAAATGGTTTCAGTGCATACTTACAGAAATGGACAGGACTGTAACATACAGCGTAACGGGGGCACAGCATGAACATCTGAGCCTGTGTATTTACAGTCTCATTGGGCTTTAATACGTCCATTTTCAAGCGTGTATAAATAAGTAAATCAACAACCAAACACCTGCTCCTGTGGTGGTTATTAGGGTCATCAGTTTATACCCCGTTTAACACATTTTCTTGTCATACTCAGTTACTGTTTTCTACTTTACTGTGGCGTTTGGAGAAAACATTAAAGAAGAGTCGTCATTATGCTCGAGGCTGAAAGTGAACGCTAGAAGAGAAACCATCTTTCTTCCCCGGCTTCTAGTTGAAATGATCCACTAAAGAATATACAAGACTCAGATATAACAAAATGCTTTATGTTAGTGTAAACTGCTGCAAATGAATGCTAGAAATAACATTTAGGAGCCACTTGATGAGCTCAGCTGGTCTCACAACCTCAGTAGCTCGATCGGACGGTGACAGATTTACTACTCATCCACCCTGAAGCAATGCTGCTTTATTTATCAGCAAGTTAACTATTTCAGTGTTTGCTATCAAGGTTCAACCTGTCACAGTCTGTCTCTCTGCCCTTCCTCTCCACCCACATTCCCTTTTCCCCAGGCCTCTTCATCGCCCATTTTCCATTCATCCACCAGATGCTGTCAAATTTTCCCTCCTTTCCCCATCACCTGACTGCCCCACCCATCCTCACACCTGCTCCCACTTCCCTCATCTGGTCAGCAGTGTCCTGGCCTTCCTCCACCTCCTCACATGCATCTCATACCCTCATCGGTCACTCGGTATACTGTATATACCGGTCCAATTCCATTGTTTCCTTGTCAGTTTGTCATAATTGCCATGTTGCCTAGTCATGTTTTTCTGTACCCATACCTGTGCCTGCCTGTAAGCCTTTCGGCTTCAATAAATCACTGAAATTATCCTGTCCGCCTCGACTGTCTGCATTTGGATCCTTCCCCTGTTGCCCCGCTCGCAGCAGCCGTGACACAGTTTTCCACCCCTGCCAATATTAAACCATTCTGAAAATGTTATAGCAATCTTTCTTTTGAAATAATAATTATAATAATAATAATTAAACAGTTGCTTTCTCATCTCATACTTTATTTCTCTTGCGCTCTTATCTTTCTTTCCCTTTCTGTAGCCTGGCTTTATTTTTATTTTGGAAGGACACGATTGACTTCTGACGACTGATCTTTCAGAGGCACCAGAGCATCTGAGAGGCTCCAGCATTGTTTTAGACACACAAAATAGACTGTGAAACCAACAGTAACAAGTTATTAAGACGCTAAAAACATAAAATTGAAAATTTCAGATAAAAACTCACTTTTAAAGGTCCTCATGTTTCGTCAGTTCCACTCTTCCCACCACGATGATGCCCGTGCAATATAACATCAATAGCAAGAAGTAAAGACAAAGCTTCATGTTAAAAGAACCATTACTTGGCTTCATGTCTACACATCTAAGAATTTATCTCATCGATAGCATTGACAAACCTGGCTTTTTATGACAGAACAAATGTTGAAAATATCCTTGAAGATTATTTGTTGTAAAGAGCTTGAGTCTTGTTTATGAGGCGGTATAGACCTTTACTTGCTGTTCCATGTTTTCAGTGTCGTTTCTCTCATTATGTCAGTCCACCCTCTGCCATACGTCTGCTTTCCTATCACACAGAAACCAACACAAACAGACCCAAAGCCAGCAGCTTGACAGCCTCTCCGGGTTTATCTGCTGCTGCTAAAACGCTGTATAATGTGTTGGCCTCAGTGCAGCAGACCCCTATCCATCACTGTCCCAGTGCTGGCGGTCTGCTCTCTGTCCTTAAAGACCATTTTGGTTCAGATCCAGTTTCAGCCAGTCAGGAACACCTGATGCAGCTCCAATAATGTAGATTAATGTATTTCAGTGTGTTTCCTATCATCAGTGTGTGAACAGAAAGGTTTCAGGATGTGTTTTTACTCTTGATCACCAACCAAACCTCCTTCAATATGGAGGGGAATAGATATTAAGCCACCTATTGATCACAAACTATAGCTCAGATGAAAGCTTTTTTATGTCCTTTATGGGGCTTAATCATTGACCAGCCAGAAGATTTAGAGTCTAAATTTATTTTACAACTTTCAAGAAACAAACAGGTCAGAAGCTGCTGTTTTAAGTACTGCTGTTTCATACAGTACTTCACCGGCAAAATAGAAGATTTCTACGCGCGTGGTGTGGATTGTAGTCGGTTATAATTCATGATCTAGTACATGATAACTGCTTTGTACAAAGAAAATTATATTCATACTCTAATAATTTGCTTTGGCAACATAATTCTGCTCAGACTACTTTTTTCTCATCATAATGAGAAAACAGGAGGAAATTTAGTTTATGAGAGCTGAAGTGAAGCCGAACGTTTAGAAATAAGAAAACCTAATTCAGAATCTCATTGACATTCGTAATTATTCGAGTGGAGAGCTTTGACTAAGGACACAAAGGTCCTCTGATTCCTCCTCCGCAGACATTTTTAGAAAGCACAGATTACAGCTGGAACGTTGGAAAGAAGAGAGTGGATATGTTAGATAGGAAAGAAAACGTTGTGAAGACGTGCTATAATATAATGTAATGTAATATAATATGGGCTCCGACATGCTGGAAAACCTTCATACGAAGTGTAGTTTTTTGACTGCTAACAAGTTAGGCTTTTTAAACTGTGTTAAAAAGGGCTCGAATTGTAGCATCAAGTGTGGTGTTGTCTGCAAATGTTTCTGAACAAACGTTTTCTGCACCACAGCTGCAGTAAAAACCAAACTGTTCATAGTAAATGTACCTGCAAAACATTCGCTGTCAACATATTTCATTTTCTTATATTATGCTCCTTACAGGGTTCTGTTTAGACAACTCAAAGCGCTCAGCTAAGGTTTGGGAAAGTTTGCAGTTTTAGTTACATATCAAGTCATGCGCATCCTGTCTTGTGCTTAAAGCTAGCGTTGATTTTTTTCAATATTTTACTAAGAAAATTTGTGTTTTGGTAACCTAACAACCGGTGGGACGCAGGACGCTCACTCCAGAGTTTTGTACGTCCAACCTTCCACACTGATGTTCTCCCTCCGACTGCAGCGTAACAACATCACAGTTCCTTGATGGCTGGAAACATCACCGGTAAACTTAATCTAAGCAAGAAATACTTTTTTATACAAAACTATTTGGCAAAGCAAATTAGCATAAACATACATCGTAGGAAACAGCGTTGGACCAGGACCTGAGGGTGGACAACTGATGCGTGAATAATTTAATTTGAGTCTTCATAATTCCATGCATGAATTATTGGTGCGCAGTGTGATTCTTTTTACACATAAAGAAACGTGTTTAAACATGAACTCACAGTCTCATGATACATTGAAACCAGCAGGTCTGGTCTTATCTAACCAGCACCAACAGCAGCACATTAACAGGGGCTGGAGTTGTGTGTGTTTGGCTGCAACATTGCAAACATCACAAGAAGCTGTGCGGCAGCTGCCAGACTGAGCTCTGGTGAAGTTCATGGTTAAACGCAGAGCCGGAGGTCTTTATTAACACAGTTCAGGCTCATGTCAGTGTCGTTCAGTATTTGTTCCACCTGTTTTTGATCTCTTCGTTAAGTCTTAATGTTTCACATCCTGTTTCATGTGTAAACAAATCACAGAACAACATTACGACCTCAGAGCCACTTCACAGCTCCTACAAGTCTTTTTCTTCACACTCAGTGCTTTTTTCAGGAGGCGACTTGATGCCAACCATGACTCATTTCAGCCACCGTGCGTCCCCGTGAGTGATGTTATGTAATGCAGTCGGCAACTCGACTGAAGTTTTCCAGCCCTGCAACAGTTTGTTATCCAGCAACCAGCTGTTGATAATACAGACAGTGTACAGGTACTCTGCTTCAACTGCCCACATGTAAAGGTTTTAATCTGGACACTGCCAGTAGGTGTCTCTCTCTCTATGTGTCGGCCCTGTGATTGACTGGCGACCTGTCGAGGTGTACGCCGCCTCTTGCCCATTGCCAGTTGCGAAAGGTTGCAGTGTCGCATGACCCTGCAAACGATAAACTGATATAGATGATAAATGGATTGATGATACTTTCGCTATGTCTCATCCCAAGCATTAAAATCCTCGTCAAACCAAATGAATCTTAATCAAACCATTTAAACCGGTCATGGTCAGTTATACTCCCTTTAGCAGCAGTATGTATCTCTCTCTCTCTCTCTCTCTCTCAGATAATACAGTGTGCATCTTGATATGGTCCACAGTCCTACACAAAACTATGCAGATACATCTGTAAAGATAAGATAAGCGACTGGATGCTGTTTCAATCTGTTTCGATCCGATTTAATATCGACTCAGCTCAGATTCAATAGAATTCATACTTGGTCTTGAATTCAGGCGTTTACTTGTGAGTGGAAGTAACACACTACATCAGAAATACAGCTGAAATGATGTCTACTGCCACAGCAACAATAGTAAACACAGGCATTTATTCACTGGATAACTGCTGCAGACGTGACATTTTGGTGTCATCCATCATCATCCAAGTTTGTTGTTTTCAGAAACATTATATAGAAGCATCTTCAGTTTTTTCCTTTAAATGGAAAAAGTCAAACTTCAGTCTATTTTGGAATCAGTGTTAGCTGCGAACGCTGTTACTCGCTTCAGGCTGACTTTACCTGCAGCACACGCTACCTTGTTAAATCAGGAGTGATGTTTGTGGAGCCTCCGGCATATTTCACAACACTGTTTGGCGTTTTACGGACTGCAGAGAGATTTCAAGCGGACACAGCAGAGGTTGACATTTCTTACTGTGTTGGATTAACCTACATGGCTCTGAGGTTTGTCAAATTTCACACTGAATTTGGGCCAGGTGTGTGGTTTTGTATTAATAATCTGAATCTGCAAAGTAACTAAAGCTTTAAAATAAATATAGCAGGTAAAAAATACAATATTTCCCTCTAAAATGCAGTGGAAAGTATGAAGTAGCAGAAAATGGAAATGCCTCAAAATACAATGCCTGAGTAAATGTACTTAGTTACTTTCCACCACTGATTTTAACAGTAAGAAACTGAACAGAGTTTTTTGCAATGTTCAAAAAAATGTCATTTTTTTCTAACTAGCAGGATTTGGAGAAACAGATTTTGGCAGCCAGAGTTGTGTAGCGTAAAGATGCAAAGTAGTGTGTTGTGTATTAGACTGTGAGACATGTTGTCTGCTGTGCACGCAGCCGTCTAAAGGCTCCATACGTTGCACAGATGTTGTAGTTGGCTGCACTCTGTAAATCTGGTCTCCCGTTGAAGTCTGTTCAGCCGTCACTGAGGCTCCCACAGTTGTCATCGTTAGGTGTTTACTCTGCTCAGAAGCTGTAATCTGTGCTGATCGTGGCAGCAAATGAAAAATAAGGCTACTCAATAATCACTGATAAAGACACTTTGTGTGAGAGCGCTGATGGAGGCGTTAAATCACAGCGGGAACAAAGAGAAGGAGCGATGCCTCTGGACTAATCATCAGACGTCTGTAATTGCACATTTATCAAACCATCACAGTGTGTGTTTTGCGTCCTTCAGCCCTGAAGGAAAAAAAAGAAACACGCCTTGATTACCTCACATGCTGTCAAAGAGCCGACAAAGTGATTATCAAGATAAAGTGACGGCTTTCATATTAAAATGTTGTGTAAGATTTCAGATGACACACTGAGGGTGGAGAAAATTAAACCATTAAACACAAGCCAAGAAAACTACGACTAAAGCTGAGTGACACGCAGCATCCTGGGAGCAAGCAAGTCTGCAAATTACAGCACAATCTAGTAGGAAAATTATTTTAACCTTTTACTAATGAAAAGTGGAAAAGTACTTCTTTTTTATATAAAGGTCCAAGTAGTATTCTCAGAGATTTGTTTTTTTTTTAATGGAAAAAGACATTTGTAAAGACTCTCTTATGATTTGTGATTCACACAAATTGATTTTACAGGCAAACTGTAATTTTTATGATTTTATTTATTTTCACGCCAGCAGGTATTTTGTACTGTATAAGGTGTCAATTCCAGTATGTGTCCCCTTTTTTTGTGGGAACTGTGAAGCCGTCCAGGGTCCAGGCCACCACTGAGGACTCATGTCCTCTGTATTTTGTTTTGTGAATTAATGGGTTTTATTAACGTGACTGAAGTTTATGCTCTGCAGCAAAAAAAAACCTTACACATGGTGGATCTCTTACCAGAGATGCCTTTTTGTCCCCCAGTGCTGATTCTGATGCCCAAATTCAGGGTGTAAATCTCTCTCTGTAGAACTTCAATTTGACTACTTCAATGTCAACAAAAATACATTGATAAAGAACATGTGCTGGGTATCAATATGGTAATTCGCTTTGAGGAACATTAACGTGTTTTGACCCTTTTTTTCATTTGAAGAAATAAATCAAACTGCTCAATGCATCGGTGTTAAATAAAAAGCTTTGCACAGTAGGGCAGAACGATTAATCGATTTCATATCGAAATTGCGATTTGAAACAATGCGATTAGGAAATCGCAAAGGCTGCGATTTAGGATATATGTTATGCAGACTCGGGCTTTAAGCTGTCCTGTCAGTGGTTTTACAAATTCAGGCCGTCCTCCTTGTGTGACAGTCATGCTCACCAATCAGAAGTGGCCCAAGGCGACTGCGTATACGCCCACCAACAACAAACCCGTTAAACCCAAGAAAAACGTTACATTCGTGGTGCGGAAAAATGGCCTCCGCTGAGCTGGGTCAACGTTGGACAATTTAGTCCCGAAGAAAAGCAGCTCTTTGGTGTTATGGGAGTATTTTTTAACTGTAAAGTATCTTTGAGTACCATGAAAAGCGCTCTATAAATAAAATGTATTATTATCATTATTATTATTTTGGGTTTGAGATGACAGATGTGCAACAAAAGAAGGTATTGTGCAAGGCCAGTCGTGGAACAGTCGCCACATCACAAGGCAACACCACAATATGACGAGTGTACGGTCAAAACGTCAAGTGAAAGTAGTCACGCTTTAAAAAACTACTATTTCAGTCAGTTGCGACTGTTACTCTGTATGAAAAGGGCTCATGAAGGCACTGTGAGGTGACGAACGCCATAACGCATTACCACACACACCCTGTGTGTGTTCAGTTTTCTTGTTGTCTTCAGTGTTGTTTTTGCCCTTTTTTTTTTTAGATTATTTTTTGGGGCTTTTTGCCTTTTATTGATAGGGACAGCTCAAGATCTGACAGGAAGGGGGGAGAGAGAGAGCGGGGGGAGGACATGCGGTAAATGACCCAGGCTTCGCCTCGCAACATGGGCCGCCGCGCAGTACCACTACGCTATCATGGCGCCCCGTCTTGGAAGCCATTCATACCTTTAAGTTCTCATCCTTGCATTAGAATGTAGAGCAGTTAATATTTTGATAGTATCTCATGTGGTAATGCTCCATCACACGGTGAATATTGAACTGAAGCTCGACTTTAAAAAAATGATATCGCAAATAAAATCGCAATCGCAATTAGATATTTTCCCCAAATCGTTCAGCCCTATTTCACAGTGTGAAGTAAGAAAAGTTTCAAGATGAAAACATCTGATGCTCAGCGACACGTACGGACACACTGTGGTCAGGTTTGACATCCAGTCCTATAAAGGTCCTATAACTTTCTGAAGGACTTTTAGACCTGCATGTGTGGAAATCTAATTTACAGGAAGTGTAATAAACATCAAACACTAAAAAAAAAGATTTTGCGGTGGGTGCACTGGGCGGTCTTGGACTCGTGACCTCAGTGTTCGTGAAATCCTGGCTACGACCCTGAAACCATCATTTCCAAACTCTTTGGATCAAAGTGTAAATCGAGTTTTAGAAACCTAATCGGAGCTCAAACATCCGCTGACATCACACTCTCTCCATGACATCGTCTTCCTGCGGCTCCTGGCTCGCTGCACAGGAGCGTGTGATGTCACCGCCTCATCTCCTGTCGTCGTGGCGGCGAAGCGGGCAGTCGATCATCCTGAACAAATCTACCCACAAGGCCGTGCTTCAGCCCTCTTTTCCTCTCCTTCGCCGCTGTTCCCGTCCATCTGGCAGTAGTTAAAGATTAATACGCTGGAATCTAAGAGCCAAGGAGCCGAGAGAAGACGGGTGGTTTAATCCAGGCAGAGAGACAAGAGGGCTGCAGTGAGAACAGTGATATCAAACTGGACTGAGAACGTCAGCACTGAAGTTCAGCAGGTTCAGACCGAATGATCTCATGTCTCACTGCACCTACTGACATTAAGTCTGAGTACGCTGCCGAAGGAAACACTGAATAAATTGATGAGGCTGCACACTAATCAGCAGCAATTGTCAGCACCTTGTGTACTATTATGTCCTGATTATTCTTGTTCCTTTGTGTCAGTGCAGTTTGTGTTTAAACTAATGTCACTGATATTTAAATCGAGAAGTAATTTCATTTGAAATCTTTGCATTAGCCGATGTTGTGACTGCGCTTTGGGCTGTTGTTGTTTTAAAGAAATATTTCAACATTTTGGGAAATTGCTCATCACTTTCTTTCCCAGAGTGAGATGAGAAAAATGATACCACTCTCATGTCGGCGTGTTAAAGATATAATCTCGAAGATTTTCATTGAAATAAACGTCTGTTAAGTCACTATCTATCGCTGAATGATGCAACACAGTGGTGACTGAGCCTATGGCCCTCTGATGAAAGCCTGCAGCATTTGCAGCATTACGACCCGGGTGTTGGAAGCGACTTTCCCAGAAAAATCACAATCGGTGCACACAGCGGTGTGCTGTTTTTTTTGGTCTCTGCTAGCATTGTGAGTAAGCGGTTATTATGGCCGAACAAACGAAGAAAAGGTCAACGACTACAGACGAGGAAACTGAAGTGAGGTCCAAAAACACACCTGCAAGTACCGATTATCACCAGAGGTGCTGTGAAAGACAACGAAATGTAGTACAGAGCTGGAGCCAGGACGTGGTTAGCGTAAAGACTGGAATCAGGTAGAAACAGCTAGCCTGGCTCTCTCCAAAATTCAAAAATACACCTACCAGCACCTCTGAAGCTCACTGATCAACATGTTGCATCTCGTTAGTTTAATTCGTGCACAAACACAAATGTAAAAACAACGGTTTTCAGGGCTCTGGCTGTAGCTCGGGTGGTCAGATACAGTCACTGCACCGACTGTTGCAGTAGAAAAGGTTGTGTTTTGTAAAAGGAAGGTGAAGCACTTTGAAATGAAGCCTGGTCAGATATGTATGTACTGAGTAAGAAACTTGAATTTTACATGAGTCAGCCCCCCAGCAGCCCCCCAGCAGCCCTCCCAGCTGTTGCAGAGGCCTGGAGGCTGCAGATATGCAGGAATGGACCTTGAGTCACTCTGATAAACTGTCTGGCTGCTCCATACCTGCTGTCCCACCGCGGTGCTTTTATGGATTTACACTCAGCTTACGCTGGGAGGTAATTCAGTCTAAAAATGGCTGTTAGTGTTTCAGTTCCTGGTTTAATAGGTACTAGCCACTGTTATTTAGCATTAGGACTTGGTCTCACTGACATCATCAGTAACTGTGATCTTTTTTGTCCCATCATTAAAACACTAATTACAGTGCTAACTCAAGTACTTCTCTTAAATACAAGTATTTCTTTATCCACCTGTAACGTCCTGATTGGTTGGAATCTGCTTTAAGTGATCCCTCGCAGATATTCTTATCACCAGTTGTACCAGTGCTGCCAGTGTTCACCCAGCTGGTTTGATTTTGCCATCCCGAGCTGCTGAACCAGCCTGTGTTTTCCAAAACAAACATCTGGTCAGTGATAGGTGGCTGCTCTGTGCTCTGTGCTCATTACAGGCTGGGAATTTATCACCAGCTACCAAACTAATCCTGCTAAATCTAGCCGAGGCTCTAAACCAAAACATTATGTCCTGTTCATGAGAAGTGAAATCCATCTTTTCACAACAGTACTACAAACATATATATATATATATATATATGTATTAGGGCTGCAACTGATGATTATTTTCATTATCGATTAATCTGTCGATCATTTTCTTGATTAATTGATTAGTTGTTTGGTCCATAAAATGTCAGAAAGCCCAAGGTGACGTCCTCAAATGCCTTGTTTTGTCCACAACCCAAAGATATTCAGTTTACTGTCACAGAGGACCAAAGAAACCAGAAAATATTCACATCTGAGAAGCTGAAATCGGAGAATTTGGACACTTTTTCTTAAAAAATGACTCAAAACGTTTAATCGATTATCAAAATAGTTGGTGATTAATTTAATAGTTGACAATTAATCGATTAATCGACTAATCGTTGCTGCTCTAATATTTTTGTCAAATAACAAACGAGAACCACATGTTTTTAGGAGTGGAGGTCAGGATAAATTATTTTGTTTAAAGTTAAATTAAGCTGATTTGGTTGAAGTTAAGGGAGAAATGCATTCATTTTTTCAGAAATACTGACAGGACAGCAGGCTTGAGGATAAAGCGCTACTGGTTTTTATGGTTTTATAAGGCACAAGCCTCTTAATACAAGTCTAGCTCCAGTGAAACTGTCTTCATACTCATCAAAGTTCAGCTGATACTGAGTTTAGATCCTCAGACAAACTTACCAGCTTAAATAAAGAATTTCTAATAATTCAGTGTCGTAAATGCACATTTTTCTTGTGGAAGTAATGTTGAAAAACATCTTTCTCTTCACTGTGCAGGTTTTCTAGTTTTTCCTCAAAACACCGTAATGTTTACAGAATGTTGAAGTGAATGAAGACATTTGTTCCTCATCTTCAGGAGGACATTGTTATTGAGATGCTTCAGTTTAGTTTTATGTGGATAAGAAAATACAGCATTTGTCTTTTGTTCAAAAACCAAAATCAACTTATGTTTAGGTTTGACTGACGAGGACCTCGAGTGAATCGTAAGTCTTGTCTGTCAGGAACAAAGGAGGAAGTAGGATGACACTGATATTAGTGCCGCTAAATCTCTGAAGGAGGACGTCGGGCTAACAAAGCTGTTTGCATGTCGTTTCCTACAAACAGTCAACAGAGGACTCTTTTAACCATGACCACCATGTTTCCATAACATTAATTAGTTAAGCAGCTTAAACCAAACGCTAACAACAGAGGGAGCACATCAGAAAACAGTCACATGAACCATTCTGTAATTGTAAATAAAATGGTCTGTCTTAGTTTGAGCCATGAAAACTGAATCATGACCCGACTGTATTTGTTCCCCGATAATATATTCAGTATAGTATTTTCTTACTATGTGCATTCTGCTTTGAAAATTGTCCTCCAAGTTAAATAAGTCCTGCTTGGTCTCTCTGTGACTGGGCTGGACTCATGAGTGTGTGAGCTGCAGTACAAATGAGGCCAGAGTCTGAGCTGGGGGGCTGCAGAGCTGTTGTTTTGGTGGGTCATGAATTGTCCTCAGCAGGAGGGCCCTCTGGGACTCTGAAGGGAGCGTAAAGCAGATGACAACACGCCGTTGTGTCAGAGCTCGCAGTGCGACTTCATTTTCTGTCCCCTGCAGCTTCAGCCTCAGCCAATTACCTCGCTCGATGAGAAGCCTCGTCCCTGGGCGAGGAGCCAAATGGACCGTACGCTCGGTGAATGTACAGCATGTGACGGACGTATTGAGCTGCTGTCACTTCCGACCAACCTGCATTAAAAGTCCTCCAAACCTCATCTGCTTCTCTTTATCTGCAGCTAATCCCTCTGGGCCTTCACGGCGTCCTGAACTCGGCTCCGAAAGCAGGTTTCTATAATAAGCACACGATAACTATACTGTGACTGTGGAGCTGTTGTAGGACTATAAACTTGAAAACACATCTCAGACATATTCAGCGTGATTGCAGAGTTCAGGCGGTTTCATAACATGACCAAATAAAGAAAAGGAATGTTAAGAAATGACACCTGCGCCGTCTGCCATGTTGAATCTTTAATGAACTGAGACTCAACAACTCTGCTTGTATGTCCATATTAGGTATATTTCTGTGTTTTAACACATGACGTGTGTGAACTACAGCAGACTGTGATGACCCGTGATAGTAGAGCGGGTCAAACACAGTTCCTTCGTCACCATGAGCACACACACTGTAGTTTATTTTGACTCAGTCCCACTAAACTACTTGTTTAAGGTTAGAAAAACGATCTGCTGCCTCGTCTCTTTCTCTCCTCCATCTTAGTGTCTTCATACTTTCAGCTCTACTCATACCAACAGCAGCTCCGTCAGCAGGAGGTGAAGCCTCCTGAAGGTGAGAACCTGCTAAGCTGAGACTGACAGAATATAAAACTTTTGGTAATAGAGAGAGAGAGAGAGAGCGAGCTGAGGTCCTGTCTGCTTCTGCCTCGCTGGCTTTCAGCTCTTTATGTATTTTTACAGGTTACTTTCAATCAAATGAGTATCTACTATTGTTGTAATATTGTTAATAGATAACATTTTATCAGCATTCAACAACTATAATCTCACTAGCTGCAGTAACTGAATGATAAAATAATTATCATTTGATTTTTGGTAAAATGACACAGTGTTAATTTAGTTCTGTCCAGTGCAGTAGAGACGCTCATTTGTCTCGGATGTTTGAATCAAATTTAAAACACTACAGAGTTGATGTATTTTTCCTTGGTGTGAGCAGCGTGAGGATGTTTTGAACTTTTTTTATTCTCTTTCTTCTGCATCCACCGCCGTCTTGGAAATTTTTGTAATTTTGTTTTGTACTGTCTCCTAGAATAAGAACTAGTCAAAATATGTTACTTGACTAAGTGAGGTAAAATAAAAAGTGTGGAAAATTTCAAAAGTTCAGAAGTACAAACTAAAGCTAAACTGAATAAAGAAATCCAAAATAGTCCTTTTCTGCTGGAGACTCACTAAAATCTTTCTCAGCTGTGTCCTCTGACTGTCATATCATCCAGATGGAGAAACTGTGAGTTGATAAAAATGCTCACACACAAATCAAGGTCACGCTACACATGAGCAGCAGTGAGTTGACTTTGTTGACCTGTTTTGCCCTGGATTTTGCCTCTCAGGCTACATATAGGTTGACTTATCTTATTGCTGGAGTTCTTCGGTGCTTGAGAGGAAGAGCTTCAGCCATCAATCATTTAACCGATATTTTGATTTACAGTTATGATCTAAGATAAGGCAGTAAATCACACTGCTATTTAGTAAAGAAGTAAACAGAAAATTGTCATCAATTGTTATCATTTTTCATAAAATATGAGGTCTCAAACTAAAAGTGATGTTAAGTTATAATTCAAAAATGTACATAGCATTTCTAATTACCAACTTCATCATAAATGCAATTCTTTTAGTTGAAGAACTGCTCCCCATTCAAAAAAAAAACACCCTTAAAAAGGCGAATCAAATATTTAAACATTTAAACACCAGTATCACGTATGGTTGGAAGTCTGCAGGAACAGTCACGTTACTGAGATTCACACTCCGAAGCATCTTGTCGGCTGCAGAGGACAAAATGAACTTTCTGAGCCTCCTGCCAAGAGACGCTGCACCAAAATAACTCATTTCTAGCAAACTGATAATGAAGGTAGAGCTCCCATTTAAACCTTGCTCACAGTTTAATGATAAACTGCGGCTGCAACTGTCCATTATTTTTATCACCAGGTTACCAGAGGGATGTCCTCAAAATGTCAAAGTGACAGTCAAAAGACAGGAAATTGAGAAAAGCAAGAAAATCTTAACATTTGAGAAGCAGTAATTGTAATATGGCACTGGTTATATTTTTACATTGAAGCACGCTGTAGTACTGTGGCATCTGTGCCTGAAATGTGCATTAATTATTACAGTTATTGGAGAACTGATTATTTTATTTTTGCACCTAAAAAGTATTTTACTTTCTAAGATTTAGTTCCAGACCTCTGAACTGTCGCCCAGAGCAATTTAAAAAGAAGAGATGTTGTGCTCTGCTGGAAAAACAACCAGTCCCGTCAGAGCTTTGTAGATGCAAGTAAGAATGGCAACGTCATTCCAGAGGGTGGCGTGCTGAGGGGCCGCTCCGACCCCCAAGGCGAGGGTCACGTGATGGAGGCGGCCGTATGCATCGGCTGTTTGTGCTGTTAAAAGATAATCAGTGAAGAGGAGCACAACACAGCTGTCCTTGAAGAGTTAATTAAAGTCTCCACATCAGAGATAAAACAGGGTAAAGCTTGTTAATCAACCTGCCGTGTTTCTTTATTATTCCACTGTTTTTACAGTGTGATTTGAATGTGATCACTGCAAAACATTTCACATGTAAGAACAACGATTATGGAAGAAACAAACTACAGTAAATAGATATTTGTTTCCAGCCAACATCCCCACAAGATGTGTCACATTAACTCCTTCATATTCTCATATTCATGCAAAAATTGTCAGATTGTGAAAACCACATTTAAAGGTCCCTTCAAGACACAAGTTACTCTCTAATTTCTGTATTTCAGTCCTGTTATCACAGACTTTCCCCTCAGATAACGTGTGGGGTGACCCAGCAGAAGATTTCCACCTGCTCTGTTCAGAATGTCTGTCTGCAGTGGTGGAAAGTAACTAAGTACATGTACTCAAGTACCGAACTTAGGTACAATTTTGCGGTACTTGTACTTTACTTGAGGATTTACATTTTCCAGTACTTTATACTTCTACTCCATTACATATACATTACATATCAGAATCAGAATCTGTATGTGCACACATACAAGGAATTTAACTCCGGTTTTAAGTTTCGTACTTTTTACTCCACTGCGTTTGTTTGGTAACTTTAGTTACTTTGCAGATTCAGATTATTAATACAAAATATAGTCAACAAATAAATTATGATGTATTATTATAGATTAGGATTTATTTATTGATCCCAGAGGGGGAATTAATGAGCTAACCAGTAGAGAAAGTATATAAAGTAGTTCAAATGACAGCTGCAACGTTAAAGTGATGAACACATTAAAGCATCTGAAATGGGCCATTCTGTATAATGAGTACTTTTACTTTTGGTACTTTAAGTATATCTTGATGCTAATACTTATGTATTTTTACTTACTAAAAATTTGAATGCAGGACTTTTACTTGTAACAGAGTATTTCTACACTGTTGAATTGCTGCTTTTACTTCATTCACTTCATCCACCGCTGTCAGTCAGAGCAGAAGAAACTGAACACGACGTCAGACTGAATAATGAAGTGAAAACGAAATGGCAATTTGATGTTCATATTGATAATCAAAACTGACATGGATGAATTTGCATTGCAATTTAATTGTTGAATTAATTGACGAAACATTTCAGGTCTCAGTCTAAAGAGACAAACCCCCCAAATCTGCTCACTCTCATTTTTGTGAAAATGTTCACATTTAAGATGCAGCAAATGTATTTTACTTGATAAAACTCACAAACCCTAAAAGACCTAAACTCTAATGATTGGAAGGAACAGGTATATACACTCCTCTCCAAAAGTATTGGAACATGTGACTGACAGGTGTGTTTTGTTGTCCTGGTGTGTCCTATTACATTGATTATTCAAACAATAAATAGCGCTGAATGTCTACGTTCAGTTTCAGATTTGGGTTTTGCCTGTGCAGACTGCATTTATAGTTAGAGGTGTAACCAACATGAAAACCAGAGAGCTGTCTATGGGTGAAAANNGTATAGGTGTGTGTGTGTGTGTGTGTGTGTGTGTGTGTGTGTAACAGAGACACCCGGTTCTTCTCAGCTTTAATGATGAGTTACAGTCTGATAATGATGTTGAGGTGGTGGTGATGGAGGCGGCGGTGCGTTCCAGCTCAGTGGGCCATCTCTTCACTGTCGACTTCTCGCTCTGATTAGGCCGAGTGACGGAAGAGGAAGAAGAGTAGCCAAAAAAAAAAAAGTCTAATTGAAAGGCTCAGGACTTAATGAAGAAGCTGGCAGCATCCTTCTTTCCCTTACAGAAGTATCTAATTAAAGAGGCTGACAGTGAACCTGATGTGCTTATGAAGCAGGATCCAGCGTGGCATTATGCACAGGAACATCAGGGTTGCAAATTTCACTGACGACAGCAATCAGACCCAATTAGCTGTGTCAGGCATGCATGGAGGCCTGCAATAAAGACACGTAAAAAACAACCAGTCCTCATTAAGACATTGTTTATTCTGCTCTAAGAGCATTAAGACTTGTTACAAACTGTTGCAGAGAAGAGAGAGTAAACTTTGCATCTNTGTTAGTGCTGATGGAAGGAAGCTTTTGTTGATGCAGTCCCTGCTCTGTGATGTTTTAGTATTTGGCAGGGGTGGAATGTAACTAAGTACATGTAGTACAAATCCAAGGTACTTGTACTTCATTTGAGTATTTCCATTTGATTCAACTTTATACTCTACCACATCTCGGAGACAAATATTGTACTTTTTACTCCACTACATTTGTCTGACAGCTTTAGTTACGTTACAGATTACAATTTTTCGTTCCCATCCTGTCCAGTGAAAACCACGTATCTCCACATGCGTTGATGTTGAATGTTTGGGATAAAAAAATTCTCCTACATCTCAAGCTAAATAAATCTTTTAAATAAAATTTAAAACCTCTGTCTCTTACACACTTTTTTCTACACATAAAACTGGGAATGTGTTTGGCAGTGGCTCAAAATAAAAAAATATTTTCCCAAAGCGATTTTAATGGTACAAGTGTAAATGACTGATGGAAACATAATGGGGGGTTCAACAGTACAGGTCAGAATTGCATTGGGTATATTACTGGCTTTTCTCTAAAACCTGGAGGTCGTCATNAGTGATTAGGATAAGGCAGAAGTGCAGAGTCCTCTAATGTTCTCTGATCAGCTCTGATCAGCCAAAAAACAGGGCAAAAGCCCAAAAGCACTGTAATGCCTGCCGACTTACATACTGATTGCAGCTGGACTGGTCTGAATTCGTTCACACAGTAAGAACAGATTCAGGGAGGAACATATTGGTATTGATTGTTCACAGTGGGTGTCCACACACCGTCTGAGAGAAGCTTCATGCTGAAAACTTGCAGGAACAAGCTGCACAGCTGTTGCATGAGAGAAGTCAGACAGACGCCATATTTATTTCTTATCTGTATCTGAAGTGTGTATTCTGGCCTGGCCACTAATGGCTTTGATCCAGCTGTGTCAGCAGGGGAGCATCATCACCACTTCCTGTTTTGTAAACAGCCCATTATCGACTGTGTCCGTTCTATAGAAATTCCTGCAAACACAGCGACTGGATGCAGGTCCAAGCCTTTCAGACGTGTGCCCCCCGTGGAGGTGAATCAGGCTTTCCACTGTAATAGAAATTTATTATACTTGAATGATGCGGTCAGTTTGAGTGTTCATGTGGACAAAATATAGTTTCACAGCGTATGTGTGGGGGGTTATTTATCCATGGAGGGTGAATTCTGCACCTGGACAATCATTTATGTATGTAGAGTTTCTGTTCTCGTCTTCTCTTCTTGAAGTGAAACACTTTATTAATTGTACTTTTTGTCAGAGAACAAAGGAACTTTCAATCTTGCTTCATTCTCGCAAATGTGAGAACCACAACAACCAGTCAGCTGTTCAGATCGTACCTGTAAACTCATCACCTCTCAGAAAAATGCTGCTTTGAATGAAAACTATGGACATTTTTTGCCTTCTGTTTGGGGGATTGGCCGATCAGGCACACCTGTACTTGATGCAGTAGCCTGATTGACCGCCTGTTTGGATACCTGGCTAGTAATGCAAACTGCCAGTTGAGACGTCTCTGCTTCATTAAGATACAGTAACATTATCTTGTCCGAATCAGCTGGATGTTAAAGTAGAGCTAACGTTAGCTTTGGTCTGGCAGCAGTGGTGTGTCGTGATATGGGTCAAAATACCAGCGCTTGTTGTTTTTTTAATACTGGCGGCTTCCTCACATTGGCTCCTTGGATCATCACATCCTGGGTTCTGTACCTTGACTTCTTCTTCTGTTGTGTGGTGCATTCAGAGTGTGCTACAGCCACCAACTGAGAAAGAAAGGACAGAAGAAGTGCTCAGCAGCAAACAGCAGACAGACGCAGTTAGAGAGCAGCTGGTGAACATAGTGGAGCATTTAGCAGCTAAAGAGACAGATATTTCCCTCAGGAGGTGGTGGAGACCAAACCGGAGCTAAAAGAGAGAGAATACTGGACTCTGGATGTGGAAGTAGGCAGCTGTTTGCTAAATCTATTCCCGACTGCAGCTGGCCTCATCAGCAAGGCCCCGGACCCTCACTGACCCTGGCTCTTATCTCGCCCCGTGGACGCTACATGTTATATTTACGTTACAATCTAACTCAATGTGTTACATTAACGCACATTAATAATTGCAGGTTTTTCTCCAAACTCTCTGTGGTTTGGTTTCTAAAAGGTCACTTGTTTCAACCTACTGGACTTTGCAGGGCTACACGTACGTTACCAGTAACGTACCTACTGACTGTGTGTTCAAGGAATCAGACTAAAAGCTTTAAACTCACCAGGAACTCCAGATTTTTCAGTTGTTTTCCTCCAGTTTCTCCCATTTTTTCGGTTCTCCTCGTGTGTTGATGAGTTGGAGTTAAACAGCTTTGGGATAAGTGCCTATTTTTTTCAATTTGCATCTTCGCCACAGTTCACGCAAATCCACAATTGCACACTTTCCATTGACTTTGTTAGGCGGTGTGAACACACCTTTACACTCTGACAGCCTGGCTCTTCTTCACATTGGATTCAAGATTCAAGATTCAGTACTTTAGTGCCATATCAACATGACTGATTGGAATTTGTCTTAGTGAGCTCGCAAAAACAGAAAAAGACGAAAATAGTAAAACCACTCACTCATAAAGCACGTAATACATTAAACATGTATAAAATAGATAATATCCAACCCTTACAGTAACCATAAAAGCATGACCTGTAGGGAATTTCACAGCAATATCACACAACCCACTAAATGAAGTGCGTCAATTATTTAACCTGCTGAGTGGCTTGCAGTGTTTGGAGTGTTAAGGAGGCGGACAGTTTGAGGATATGTGCTATTCTGGAACCTGGATGTTCTGGTCTTAATGCTTCTTAGTCGTGCATTTTGTGCATTTTATCAAACTTTTCCCAGTTCAGCCTCCAGTCTCCTGCTCTTGGCCAGTACAAACGCATCAGATTGAATTAGACGTGCTTTGCTTGAGGGCACCTCAGCTGTGGTGGAGAGGAGCTGGAGTGTGTTTGTGCGTGAACCTGCTGACAGATATTTTTGGATCAATACTTCTCAGAAGGGGACATCTGACATTTAACTGAGCGGCTTTAGTGATACTGAGATGATTATTTTTTTTCCTTCAAATCAATGCAAATAGCAGAGTGCTGAGGAGGGATTTACATGTACAGTGAGGCAGGAAAGATCACAGCATCTCATTAGAGCTTTAAAAAAAGTCTCTTCCTCAGTCTGTGGTCGCAGTTTGCAGCCTGGAGACTTCAAACCTCAAAGCCACCACGTGTAGGATTTCTATGTGGTTAAAGTATATTTTATTGAATCAGTCAACTATTTTAATAATCGATTAATTGTCCAAGTAATTTTTCAAGCAAAACCTCCAAACATATTCTGGCTCGAGGACCTCCGTTGTGAGGATCTTCTGCTGTCTTTGTGTTTTATAACACTGTGAACTGAACATCTAACCACTGCTGGTCGGACAGAAGACATCTGAGGACGTCACTTTGGGCTCCAGTGAATTGTGATGGACATTTTTCACTATTTTCTGACACTGAATGGACTAAACTCCTAAAATTACTTAATTATTTGCAGTATTATTTATGACATGTTATGTATAAATCAATCTCTCTCTCTTTCTCTCGAGGGGTTAATGTAATCATGACTCTAAGGGCATTTACATGACAGAGTCAATAGCAATATTATTTCAAAAACATATTTATTTCTATCTGTTATTTTCGGGTGACTAACGTAAATTCCCTAAAAACAGGTGAGCTGCAGACGGTACCAGACCTTTATTTGAAACAGGCGTATTAGTATACGAGAGAATCACAGATTTTTAATATATATTTATATTTAATATTGATCACATTTTAGTAAACGTCTCCCTGTTTTCTGATCTGCTGTTTTAAGTTGCTGTTGATAATCAGCATTTCCTCCATGTTTACCTGTCGTCACGTCGTACTCACCACTCTGCTGCTCTGAGTCTTTTTACTTTTCTTGTTCTACTTCGCTGTTTTCTGATTGGCGTTGAGACGCTTTGCTGAGTTTTGTTGACGGTAGATTAACAGCCATAAATGGTCCTGAATGTTTTGTGGCCTCAGTGTAATTGCCGAACATAATTAGCAGGAACACAGGGTGATAAAGTTATAACAGAGTCTCCATTAGTCTGTTTGAGGTCAGGCTTGATCCGTTTCTGTTTGTCCTCCCAACACAAACAAGACTTCATCCTGAGTTACAGACAGAGCGACGAACACGAGGAGAGACCGGAGGTGGAAAGTAACAAGTACATTTAAGTACAGTTTTGAGGTACTTGTACTTTACTTGAGTATTTCCATTTTATGCCACTTTATACTTCTACTCCACACTTCAGAAGGGAATATTGTACTTTTTACTTGACTACATTTATTTAACTGCTATAGTTACTTTTCAAATGAAGATTTTACACACAAAACGCATGAAGCGTTTATAAAATGTGTTTAAACAGTTCAAATTAGCTCCACTTTGACCAAGTACAACATTAAAGTACCGCCTCAATAATAATGATCCAGTAATGTAATGGTATAACACTGATAGTGGCGTCTCTGCATTATGAGTACTTTGTTGCCAATACTTTTGTACTTTTACTTGAATGCAGGACTTTTAACAGACTTTTAACAGTAACAGTATTTTTATACTGTGGTATTTCTACTTTTACTTCAGTATTGAGTTGAATACTTCTTACACCCCTCGGCCGGTTACTATTTTATTATTCAGCTTCTCTCGCTGAGTCGCATCATTTCCTCGTCGCTCTGTAGCAAATGTTCTGATTGGCACATGCAGAGTGGATTACTATTATCATTATACCATTACTGTTTGCCTTCAGTGTGTTGGTGTTTTTTATTGTACGACGAGTAAAAGAGGTGATTTTGCTCGTGGACCAGCCCTGCCACACACTCACAGCAACATAGCTTTAATTGACTTAATTCTGATAAAAGGACACTCTTTCGCCCACACTCTTTGTTTCCTTCTTTATGTGTTGAACTGAATCTTCTGGCTGTGAGGAAACCAAAACATCTTGACAGCTTTGAAGTTTAAGCAGCATTAAGACCTCAGACAGCAGAGTGAAGAAGAACCAGGTACTAAAAGGAGATTAAGACGATAATGACTTTTTCTCACATCTTATCTCCTGTGTGACCTTTGCTTTTCTTCTCCTTCGCACCTCGTATGACGGTGGCAGCTGCATGACGGCTTAATTCTTTGATTTTTAAATGACACGCTGGATGTGAAGACTTTGTCAGATCTCAGGATTAATGAGAGAACCTGCAGACAGAGACAGACTTATTAATGACAGTCTGAACTCTTAAAGTTTTCTCTACACTTGGATGTTATTAAACTTCACATTAAACTCCAAAACCTTCCCCAGATAACACCCATCATCATCATCATCAGTGTGATGTTCAGGTTCCAGGTGGTTTTATGTTTCTGCCGGTCCATCCTGTGCAGCTCTGATGCTTGTTAAGAGCAAAACAAAACCCTTTCATCTGCAGAGCTGTCATACTGTATGTGGAAAGTGCAGCGTGAAGTGGAAGCTGGCCTCCTTTCATCTCAACACATCTGCGGGAGTCAGGAAGTGTGCAGGGGTCAGGGGTCAGGGGTCGTCCGCTGTGTTCGAGGCTCCTCCTGCAGGACTCCCAGTCTCTGTGCTCTTCCTGGTTTCAGGGTCACGTCTGCACTCTGACCTTTGGTACTGAGTCGACCTGACACAGCAGCAGTCTGATGACTCATCCTGTTACATCATCAGATAAGATTAGTTTGATCAGTTTATCAGCTGTAACAACCCCTACCCCTCACCACCAAACAATAATCAACCAAAAAGCTCATTCACACAGGCGCTTATATACAGTTACCATTATAGGCTAACTCTCTGTCTAGACTGGTCACTGTTAGCCTGTGTCCTTTTGAAACATCCGTTTATTAAAAAGTCTGTTTATTAATTAGAGCTGGACTGATAAATATATATCCGCCAATATTAGCTTATTGCAGATATATCAGTATCAGCGTATATGTCCGCTGATAAGTAACAACAAATGTCAGATATATTTGAGGTCAGATAGTCACAGTTTTATTTTATTTTTATTTTGACACTATGAAATATTTTTCACAAATCTTGGTCAAAATTCTTTTAGAAGCAAATTTCAGGAATGCACATCAAAAAAAGAATTAAAATTAGTATGTGCCAACAAACAACTGTCAGATTGTTTAAAGCTCTCAAATGTTGATATTGGTGTCGGCCTTCCAGCATCAGCCGGGCTCTACTGTTAATGGAAGTGTTATCACCAGTGTTATACTGGTTAAAATCACTGCAGTGGCCTCGGCTTGAAATTTGTGTGTTTGTTTGATGTGCATTCCCAAGAATCAAGCTGGCAACCCTCAAGATCACATTCATATACTACTAAGTTATTTTGCCACATACATTTAGGGGGAAAAGTGACTGCTGGCCAGTTTATGTTCAGTTCATGTTTTTTCCAGTCCAGGAAGTGCAGTACGTTGACACCTAAGACCTGGGCCCACGTGGGGTCAGGCTACCACATGACTGTGGTTAAGGTTTGGAAAAGGTAGTTATTTTAGTAAAATACTAAATAAACACGTCTCGTCTCGTTTCACTGTCAACTTTTTCAATATTCGAAGGTGATCTGTGGAGTTTTCTCGTGAACAAAGTTTCAGTGTCACTAAAACGCACTGTGTGTATCTCTGAGTCAAACAAATGTGTTGAACGCATTTCTTCCCTCAAAAAACATTTGCAGATTTAAAAAAAAATATTTAAAATCCTTTTACATCCGTGTTTGCTTGGCACTAACTGTAGCTCAGCTCAGCCAACTCTGTGGTTTCTGAGGCCCACAGCATGTTGGTCACCCCTCACTGACTGTCTGTAAAATGACTGCACCACATCATACAGCCTATACCTGTGAACGCTGGTTGCACTGTTTTTTACATTTAACACTATATGATGCATACCATTGCATATATACCTTACATGTTTTTGTTACTATGTTTAGTATTTTTATTGCTATTTATTGTATTCCTTATCTATTCCTTATTTATTATTACTTTGCTGTTCCTTTACATATCTCTGCTGCTGTGAGACCGAAGTTTCCCCATGGGGATAAATAAAGAGCTATCTATCTATCTAAACTAACTGTTCTCGAGTCCTCGTGAAATGTGCACGACACAAACAAACAGGGACCCACATGTAGACAAATTGCGCCACACCAAGTGGTCAAAATCACTACAGGGTACCTTTAAGCAAGACTGCAATCTTTCCCAAACCTTAACCAAAAACTCTGAGTTGATACGTTCATTTAAAACATTTCCTCATTATGTTGACACATTACACTTCTTAGAAAATGTATTTGCTGTTGCACATTAGCAGCGTAGAAAATGTTATCTTTAGGCAGGGTTGAATGAGGTCAGATGGACAGTGCATGACAACACCAAGATGGTAAACAGAGGAATGGACCCTGGCTTAGCTCACTGGTAAAACTCACTGCTTTGACATTATGTCCAGTTATTTATCTTTATTGGACAAAGTTATTCTTCTCCCAAATGGTCAACCACTCTATTAAATCCTGTGGTTGACGTCATGTGTCCCTTTTTGCACCACTATTGTTCAGTGAAAATGAATACCGTGAATAAAGTTAGAGGTCAGAAAGTGCAGAGTGGGTATTTTTAGATTAGTATTTTTAGTGCAGGTAAAGGGGAATAAAACACACACACACACACACACACAGAGGAAGGCGTTTCGGTTTCAGCAGACGGTAAACTCCTCTCGGCGGCGACAGGGAGGGATTTTTGAGCTCAGTGTCAATCGGAAGAAAGCTTTTAGCCCCGTGTGGTTTCTGTGGTTTCACCGCTCACTTCCTGCTCAGAGGTTATTAAAACCTGAAACAATAGAGGCGGTGGGACAGGAACGGCAGGCCGGAGGAATGTCATCACGCCTCTGGAGACTTCCTGAGACTCCGACACTGAGACTCAGATGTTGGAGGAAGCCAAGAAAGTCTGGACTCTCAGCATCCGAGAAACTGAGTGTCAGTTAAAATATACAAACACTGGTACTAATACTGAAACCAGGAGAAGAGTCGCCAACATGTTAAGAAACAAATAATGTTTCTGTTTGAATGACCCAAAGTATGATGGGAACTGTAGTTCCAAAACTCAGAACAGGATTATCTCCAATAGAAGTAAGAAAAAGAAAAACAATAGAAGTGACAGAATCATAAATATTAGCTGTCTTGTTTTTGACCATCAAAAGAACTTGAAGTTGAATGTCTTATCAACATGGTTCTGACCTTTCTGGGACAGTGACACTCCCCTCTTTACACCCATGTACAGATATTTATTTGGACGCACAAAAAACACAAAATATTTGAATTTGCATAAAACGTTTCTCACAAAAGCTGTTCCAAAACCTTCCTGAGCCTGAGTATCCCAACTTATTCTAAAAATAATAATATATAACCTGCCTGACCAAGACATGTAGTGATCTGCCAAAAGCCTGCAAAAAAGGGAGTTAAAATCAAGCAAGATCTATAAATGCAAAATCACTCTGGATTGCATTTCAGGCTGTAACTAACGTTTATTTTCATTTGGGTTTAATCTGCTGATTATATTCTCGATTAATCGATAAATTATTTAATGTACAAATGATCACAGTTACTCAGAGGTCAAGATGGTTTCTTCAAATGTTTTGTCTAAACCAGTGATTCTCAAAGTGGGGTCCGTGGCACACTACCAGGGGGTCCGTGAAAAGTTTTCAGATTCATTCATTTAAATTATCATATAATTATTATTATTTTTTTAAATTTACAAAAGGCTTCATAGTTCAATGAATAATACTGAAAGTTTTAAATCTAATACAGTTCATAGATTACGTTCTAATCTAAAAAATCTTTGCTCCCACCAGTCAAGTGCGCGTCACCCGTTTCATGTCTAATATCTTTGGAATACATTCTCTTGTGTTGTTCTTTCACATGACCGGAAGTGTAAAAAATAGGCAATGTAAAATTATTCCAAGGGACATACATGAGGGGGTCCTGGTATATTCTCTATCTTGTAAGGGGTCCTTGGCTGAAAAGAAATTTAGAACCTCTGGTCTAAACAACCAACAGTCCAAAACCCAAAGATTTAGTTTACAGTGACAAAAAAAACAGAGAAAAGCAACAAATCATCACAATGGAGGAGCAGGAACTAGTGATTTTTTCCTTGAAAAATGACTGAAACGATTAATCGATTACCAAAATAGTTGGCAGATTAATTTTCTTTTGATCAAACAATTGATTAATCGACTTGTTTCAGCTCAAATTGCTTCTTTAAAGGACCAAACCAGTTTTAGTCCATTTACTACCAGACATGTATACCACAGCTGACCAGCTGTTCATTAGTTTCCATTCATTTCCGTCATATATGAAAATCAATGAGCAGGCTCTCTTTACCTGCTTGAGTATATACAGTATATTTTTTAGGTATTTTTGCCTTTATTTGATGTCACAGGAAATGAGGGGAGAAAAAGGAATGATGACAAAAGTCCTTCAAGGAAATCTTAAGACTCATTTTTTTAAGTGTTTTACCTAACAATCATTTTATTTGGTCTTTTTAATTTAACTTTATCCTATTTTACTGTATTTATACTTGTATTGTACTGAGATACACTTTTATTGTAATTAAATGGAAAGCTCTTGAAAACCACTGACAGCCAGGACGTCCACGAGCCTGCGTTCATTTTTGTCAGAACTGTAAAAGACTGTGATTATAAAGAAACACAGTGCAGTGAAAGCTGCATTATCACACGAATAAAACAACAAATAGTGTTTCACAGAAGGTTCAGTGACTGTGGAAACTCGTTCATTTACATTTAAAACAAAGAAAACATGTTTTAGTAACAGTCAAAGCACAAAACCTGTTTTGGAAACTGAGAAAAATGTGAAACTACAGTTTGAAAAAAGCTCCTGAGTAACCCGAGAGCCTCACGGTGTCTTTTTACCAATAAATTCCATCAATATTTTATTGATTTTGTCTGAGTCTTGATACAAAATATCAGCTACTGAAGACTCAGGGGCTTAATGGATTTTTCTCACAACTGAACAGCTGATGCTCTTACAGAAGAACACACAC
>NTHP01000081.1:1365000-1380254 GCA_003416845.1 Oplegnathus fasciatus
ACACACACACACACACACACACACACACACACACACACACACACACTCGTCTGTAATAAATCCCATTGATGTCCCCTCTGACAGATGAGTCAGTGATCAGCGGCGGTGGAGGTGGCAGCTAATCTCGCCTCCAGCTGTCTGAGTCTCTCTGGGTGGCTGCTCACCGCCACGTTATTGATTATTGTTTTCTCGTCTCACCTTACTTCAGATCAACAACTTCCATTCACAAACTCACTGAGGACTCATTTCACAGCAGAAGAGACAGAAAAATAAAGCTAATTGGGTCTTTATTTTTAAGTGTGATTGTAGAAATGACATTTTGATGACCACCGTCCTGCTGTGCTGGGTCGGGGTTTGAGTCACCGCGCTGATGTTTCTGTCGCTGTAATGACGCTTTACGAGTGTGGTGCCAATCTGTCTGCTTTAAAAGGGTGCAGCAAAGGAAACGTCTTAGCGGAAAGCCTCTTTTTGTGTAAAAGTTCTGTATTCTGCTACATTAGATCTGAAATGAAACAATGACTGTGAAGTCTCAGCTGGCGATGTTGCGTCTTATACTGCTGCTCCGGGGCTTGTTTCACTGTTCTGAGGCCGCCGTCTCGACCGCTTCAGGGTTTGTTTTGGACCTGCATGAATCTTGTGACTGATGATGTTTGGCTGCTTTGTTCTGTCATCTTATTTGTCATAAGGTTCACTGAGTCACATCACCTACACACTGGCTTATGGTTTCGTGATAGTTGTTGCTGTAATCAACCTGGATGTGGTTGCTGATGTACTGTAGCTGATCCAGCACTACTGGCAGTTCTGTAGTGTAATAGCGTTGTACCAGCGATGATAATATTGACCATATTGGCCGTCCTCTTGCTAACTTAAGCAAGCCTGGAGGAAGACTGCTGAATTAGTTGCTCGTTAGATTAGTTAGTCCGGCCTGACTGATCTGCACGTGGAGATCTGATCATAGTTCGGGCAGAATCGAGACAAAAAGAACTCTTATGAATATCTGGTGTGAATGCAAAGGTCCGGATGTCTTTATTATTATTGGGTGGTGTATAAAACTCCTAATTGGTCTACTGAGGTAATCTAGTCAATTCCTAAATATGTGTTTTACATTAAAACGAATGTGCTGTAATAAAATATAAGCTCTGCTCTGTGTCGGTACCTTCACAAACCTTCATATTTTGGGAAGTGGGTGGCTGACTAGGCTAAACAACTGATTGCCATGGTATTAATCAGGGTACAAAAGTCTTCTTGATTGATGATTTTAATTAATATATTCTGACATTTAACAAATACGGTCAGTTCTTCCTGATGACGAAAGCTTTGGTCTGTGCACTCGCTGCGAGAGAAGTTATCATCACAAAAACGCTCAAATTCTGATTTGAAGATATTAAATATCTGATGTAAACAGCAATAATGATGTATAGAAACACCATCCAGAGCTGCAATGAACACTAATCAACTTCTCGTCTCCCACACTTGGATCTTTCAAAAAATGAAACACTACATTAGTATAATCCACCTGAGACTCGCTGTCATCTGCAGGCTGCAGCGTGGTCTCCATCACACCTGCTGCATCTTTTCCAAATGTGTGCTTGTATATACAGACGGGTGACTAAGTAGTAAGTTAGTAAAGTGTTGGGCCACCACGAGCCTCCAGAACAGCTTCAGTGCTCCTTGGCATTGATTCTCCAAGTCTCTGAGCTCTACTGGAGGGATGAACACCATTCTTCCAAAAGATATTCCCTCATTTGGTGTTTTGATGATGGTGGTGGAGAGCGCTGTCTAACACGTCGCTCCAAAANNGATTCACATCATTTTCACACTCATCAAACCATTCAGTGACCCCTCGTGTCCTGTGGATGGGGGCATTGTCGTCCTGGAAGAGACCACTCCCATCAGGATAGCAATGTTTCATCATAGGATAACAGAACAGCTTTGTATTGATCTGCAGTGACCCTTCCCTCTAAGGGGACAAGTGGGCCCAAACCATGCCAGCAAAATGCCCCCCACAGCATAACAGAGCCACCAGATCCCCTCACTGTAGGGGTCAAGCATTCCGGTTTTTCCTTTAATTTGTCACCCATCTGTACATGCATAGCACTGCTAGTGCAGAAATGCACCAGTTGCATGTCTGAGCTGTGGTTGTGGGGTGAGTCCTGCAATCTGACTCCATGACAATAAGACAATTTGAAAATATACAAATTCCCACTGTAATCCATAAACACCTCCACTAAATCAGTGACAGAAACATTATACACATATATATATATATATACAGTACATACTGTATATATAAGATAAGATTTATTATCCTCAAATTAAACAAAATGGTAGAAGATGTCAGTGAACAAACACAAAGACACATTAGAGTGTCCAAACCAGTGATCGCTTTCAGTACAAAGCTACACTCAGCACACTCTGTCAGGTTATTTGCAGTTCATTTATTTTGATTACATGGTGACTGTTTGATAAGAAGCTCAGAGTTGTTTGTTGCTTCAGTGCTTCATAAAGCTTCATTTCACCGTCGCTACTCCCAGATTTAATTCAAAAATCCCACGAACTTCTGGGTGGTCCTAAAAAAATCCAACCAATCACAGTTTTTTAAACTGTCCCGCCTTTCTGCCTGTCCTGTCAAATCAAACTGCCTCTCTCTCCATAACTGAAAGCTCATTGGTTCATACTGAAGACTGTCTGAAGTGCCGCCCCCAACATTTGGATTTAAAAGGAAGTAATGAGACCATTTCATTGAAGCTTACAGCATGTAGAACTACATCAGGGGGATTGTAGATGTTTCGGTGCATAACGTGACAGTTTTAGGAGATCAGTAATAAGTGGATGATCAGCTGCTCGAGTGTTTCGTGTACAGGTGTGTCGTCATTTGTTTGTGCACAAAAACAACTGAGAAAAAAGAGTCTGTTGTTGTTGTCTCTCGACATGGGAACCAAAAAAGTGTTGATGCCTGCAAAGCAGAGCTGAAAAATCAGAATAAATCAGTCTGAGACAATTATCCAGGAGGTGAAGAAGAATCTGTTTTGTGAAGAAGCAAGAATGCAGTAATGAGCTCAGTAACTTTGAGCCACCTGGTAGACAACAGAAGGAAGGAGGAGAAGAGTAATGGATGAAAGGAGAAAAGTTGAAATGGAGGAGAAAAACAACTGTCCAAGACATCAGAACACATCGCAGGATGTAGGAGTAGATGTGTGCGTGGAAGATGACCATCAGCTAAAAATGTAAACCCCCGGTAAGCTACCAAGAAATAAAGAGATATAATGTTGTTGATGGAAGAAACAAAGATCAAACTGTTAAATGTAAAAAATAAACAGGGAGAAGCAGCCACAGAAAGAAACAACATCTTGTGGGAAAAATACAACTTTATTATCGAAGGTCAAGCATCATTCATTTTTTTTACAAATACGTCATGTGGAGACATGTAAAACTTGTTTTTTGAGCACATAAGTCGGTGCTGTTGATGATGTTAATTTGGGTTTTCTGCACCAAACTATAAACCTGCACCAGGAAAACAGGAAGAGATCGTGATCCACATCACACAACCTGAACCTCTTAAACATGGTGGAGGTGGTCTGTTGTTAGCTTCTCGTTCAATTTTCTTAATCACTATTGGTCCCCTAAAATTGGGGACTAAGTATACAAATTCTCACGTGGTTCATCTGCTGTTGATGAACACCCTCAAATTAAAGCTGAGAGTCAGGAACTAAACACTGCACCACAGCTGCTGAATTTATCCATCGAGCTCTGCCAAGTTCAGCCGCACAGCAGCAGAATCTGTAGCTCTCTGTTGAGATGTTTCTTGTTGCAATGATCTCTGGGACTTGTAGTTGATTTCTCACAGTGTTGTTATTGACTCAGACTTCTACCTTTCACTTCAGTAAACTCTTTGAATTTTGATGTGACCCAGCGGAGTCACCTGATGTTTTATGTCGATCCATGTGCTTCCTGTCTGAAACCACTTCCGGTCTCTCCTTTTTTACAGTGATTTTTGTCTGCTGCTCACCTGACGTCTTCAGGAAGTTGATGGTTCAGTTTCGGCGGGCAGATCTTCCTCATGAGCAGTACGTCTTCTTCTACATCGACGTGTTCGGGGACAGTCTGAACTCCAAACACAGACAGCCGTGGGCCCGCGGGGACGAGGACGACGTCATCGCCAAGGAAGCTTTCCAGGTACTTTATTCTCTGCACAAATCTGACTCCAGTTACTCTAAAGCACATGAGATTTCAAGTCAAGTCAGGTTTGGAACAGCGATCATTTCTGACCCAAGCCTTTCTAAAAAGACATGAAAAAACTCTGCAAAACAGCCTTTGTGCATAAGATTAAATGACAGGTTTATAATTTGTCCTTGAAACAACAGTCAGGTGCCCATATGAACATCGAAACAGGTCTTCCTTACATGCTTCCAATTAAGTGATTGGGGGCAAAATGCACAGTCCTTGTTTTGTGTAAAAATATCTTCAAAGGTTTAGCTGAAGCAAATATGAGACTTCAGCAGTCTGTGTTAACACATATTAAGTAGTTGTCTTCAGCACAACATTTCCTACCTGTAGGTGACATTACAACAGCGCATCTGATGAGCTTTTACGGTGTCTTGCTCTTTTCACACAAAAGTCAAATTTCACACTGAGCTGACGAGCAGCTCTTCCCGCAGAAAAAAACTCAGTGATCCACTTTGAAATACAAGGACGTCGTCCGGGAGGAGCAGCAAGTTCACAGAAAAACAGGACGTAATTGCCGCTGTAATGATTACTGGGGTGGGAGTGAAAAATTACCCTCATACAGTATGCGCTCTGGACCAGGTTAAAATCACTGACCAGCGCAGGGGATGTTAAAATCAGCCCACCTCCCCTACAGACACACATCCAGTCCGAACAGGGCTTTTATTATTATTAGTCATATTAAACAGGGACCAAGCACAAAAAACATTGATCTCAAAAAGAGCAGAGATGATTTGTGCCAGATTTAGCTGTTAGCTAATTTCCATCTGCAGTCCCTGGGCAGGTACACACAGGACAATCACTAGGCACTAAAAACATTCTTTTACATGCAACGCCATCACATAGTCACTCTAACAGTTATACAGACAAATCTACAAGCACACATCGGCATATAAATACCAGCACATTCATCCAATACAACTATAACATTACATTACATTACAAAAAATTCATAACAAAAGACAACAAATCTGAATCACGGTCAAATTAATGTCGACATGACTGGTTGCTCAATATCCATTTTCTTGCATCATGGGAAAAATAATGAAAGTCTGCAAGTGTTAAGCTCAGCTGGAAGCACATTCCACTGTTTGATGGCTGTGAATGAAAAAGCAGACTGTGTGAAGGCAGTCTGTCGCAGTGGGATGTTTAAGTCTGAGTTTAAAGCAGATTTTGACACTGGAGCTGTTTGCATCCCACCTCCTCCCAACACTCACAGTTGGTTTCTGTTAACCGTAACCAAGTTACATAAACTTAATCACAGAGGTGAAAGACAGGAAACACTTTATGAATCATTTCTGTAACAAAGTCACTGACAAACAACCTGTTTTGTCACTTCAGTGCGGGGACATGCTGCCTGACACACAACCAGGATTTGCACATAACTCTCGTTATATGTTCCGATATGTTTGCATACTTCTTCCAGAAATATTGTGTTTTTTCAGATTAAAATGCAGCTGAGAGTGAACTGTAGTACCAGAGTCTGTATGTGCCTTTGGTTTAGCTCAACATGACAGACATGCCATCACATTACTTTTAATTATTTCAAAATTCTGATTATTTCTTTTCATTTTGTGCTGTCACTGATTGTGTAACAGCTGATTTAATGTTTTCCCCTCCATATTGGAATCAGGAACACAATGAATCATCCATCACACACACACACACACAATGTCTCAGACAGCATTGATTGATTGGTCAAAACCTCCCCACCATTGTTCTCCATCTTATTCAAAATCCAAATTGTTGTTCAGAAGTGTTTTTCCCTGCCAGAATTAAAAACTGTCATCTCATTCATGTTGAATTTGACGCACATGTACATAATCTTTACTCAATGTATTTCCCCCCCCGAGACAATTAATGTAATGATCTGTTCCTGATGCCACATGAAGGTCAAAGGTCAAGTTTAGTACCAGACGTGGCACTCTGGAGCTATCACTGATGCTGGCTCAGTCTGGTGGGTGAGGGGTTAAACACCGACCTGCTGCCCCGGGCGGCTCAGGAGAAGCTGCTCTGACTGTTTGACGTCAGTCGGTCGCAGAACCTGATTTCCCAGGCCACTCTGGAGTGTTTCCTCTCTCATCTTCATCTCTTTTGTATTCGAAATTAGCTTTATTCTCCACTGACCCTCCTCCGCACACACACAACCGCACACACACAACCGCACACACACACACACACAACCAAACACAACTACAAAATTTGTTCCCCAGAGTAATTATTGTCTGCTTCTGTTCTGTTTGTCTGAGGTATTAAAGAGCGATGGCGTGTTTTTCTCCTCCGCCTCTCGCTCTCCATCTCTTCCTTCCTTTCTCTTTTAGCAATGAAGTGTTTTAATTTTCTCCCTGCAGCTCCACGTAGAGCGACAGACTGCAGAGGAAACATCATTTTTCTGAGCATGTTTCTTGAGGCAACACTTAAGTAAATCTCCAGAAGAACCCAGACTGGGAGGTAACTGAGAAATGTCCTGCAGTCGTTCTTTCTTATAGAAGTTATATAAATGTAAGATTGCTCAAAGGCTTTCGATGATTACAAAATTACCTTCAAAAATCTTTAAACTTGGTTGTTATTTTCCCAGTGGACTAATAAAAACATCTATGTGTGCAGTAGAAAATGTGCAGATTTGTGATTGACATTTTTGAGAGAGGTGCCGTCAGAATCTGGAGGCTCTCAACTAAAAGATACTGCAGAAGACGTTTGACGTGATTTGCATGTCTTGGACAAAGTTCTTTGATCTGAGACTAAAACCCTCAATCATAATCCACGCTTGCGCCCGCCAGGACGGGTCCTCGAGTTCGAGCAGTTCGGAGACGTGTCTTCACCTTCATTGTGAGCTGTCCCAGGTGCTACCACAACTTTAAAACATGCTGGATTTTCTCGTAGCCAAAACACTCGACGCGCTTGTCGTTGGAGCACCTTGGAAACGAGTCTGAGAAAAGAGCAGCATCCAATGAGAGGGCGTGAATGGTATCACATACACACACACACACACTGAATTATACTGTTAATGTAATAGGAGTCTTGAGTAATGAAAAGGAGGCGGAGTGACACAATAAGAGGCGTAAAAACAAGTAAAATATACACAAACCATCCAGAGAGAGAGAGAGACACAAAGCAGGAGGTCCAGCAGCTCTGAGGTCAGCAGGTGGAGGTGAGATGGTGTTCATATATCTGATGTCTCAGCACATCACTGAGGTAAATGCAGTAAAAAAATATCATAAGAGTTCAGTTGCAGTCTGTAGTGATTTTATAGTTACTTGAATGTCAAATTCAGTTTTATCACAGCACAAACCGCAACTCCCACACGACTGAGGACATTTAACAGTATTTTTATCTCTAATTCTTTCTAAGAATCAGTTTGTAATTTATTGTATTAGTTTACTTATTTGAGTTCACTGTGTTGCTCTCTAGATAATTGTGTGTCGCGCTCCCTTTATGTCTGATGCTATCGATATTCCTGCAGATTAAAAGCTAATTCACGCTTCTTTTCTAAACCACAACCTTCCTTGTTGCTCGTGTAAATCCATTCCGTGCTCTTTGGTCCGATACGTCACATGAGTCTGTATCGGACGGACACTGATTATAAAATATATTTATTATAAAACCAAAACCAAGAGCGCATTTTCTGGCATGTGGTTGGGCAGCACACACTGTAATCCTATAAGGCAGCTAACCAGGATGCTACATCAGAGTGTAAATAATCACAATATTCTTTTTCTGACTTGGTTGCCCCGTCTGCTCACGTATTTTCTGCCGTTCTTGAGATTTTTTACTCAAAACCTGGTAAGATTGGAGAGTAGAGTTACAAAACTCCAGGAATTCACAAAATTAACTTTTCCTCCTTTCTTCTCTACAGTAACATTACCGCTGTTATAACTTCTGCCTCCCATCAAGGCCAGAACCCCATTGTATGTACGTTAGTGTACGTTCAGCGTGAGTTGAACTTTTACAACAAAACCTGGTGGAATATCAGCGTGACGCGCCCGCTGTGGCTCCAACAGCTTCCAGAGAGAGTGCTAATACTTCTCATTGGAAATCACGTCCTTGCTCTGTGCAGCGTTGCACCTGAACTTCTTTGTGTGAAAGCCCGATAAGAGATTTACAATTTTCAGATACTTTAACTTGTTGTACTGCATAAGAATACTTTAGAGTTGGTCCTCTTTTGTCACCATTCTGTAAGCTTCTGTAACTCATATGGAGGTTTCTTTCATTGTCTTATTGAAAAATGTTTTCTGTCCGTAGTCTCTGATGAATGTGTATCTACTACTTTTAAACAGTGACAGTATTTTATCAGGATTCAACAACTGCTGCTCCCCTGAGGCTTTGACAACAGACTGGTCAACACTCATGGGGAATGTGGCTGTTGATTTCTAAGAAGAGAGTGATCATTTCATCTTTTATTTATTATTTTAGAATATGGACAGAAATGAACATTCAGCTCATCAGAAAGACTGAGGAAGAAACCCTCAAGGAGAATCAATCTTCAATCTTCAATCTTCATGTTTGACTGCACTTCTTAGGGATGTGCTGACTTAATATTTGTGTGACATATTAGCAGCAACAGAGTGTCATTAGCGTTGCTGCTAACAGTTAGCTGGTGGTCGTCCTGCTGAGCTGTAAACGGGTGGAGGTGCATGAGTGTGCAGCAGGGTGAAGCGCCGCCCGTCTTGGTAAATAAAGATTAAATAAGATGAAGGATGAGCCGGGCTGCGACGTGGATGACTGCTCACCAAGACAAAAGACAACAGAGGAGCTGCACTCAAATAACATCTGTGTGTTTAGAGAGACAACAGGTTGACAGAGTGAAGCAACATTCAGCCCGTTTCTCACAGGAAAGGAATTCACTCAGTTTGATAAAGACAGAACCTAAAGGGAGAGGTCAGTTTTACCTCAGTAAATATTTAAAATCACAGCTGACTCTGACCTCAAAGACTGTTTCTCATTAAAGGTTTCCAAATTGATTTGCTTCACCGACATTGAACCAAATTATACAAGTGTTCGTCTTGGTGCAGATTAAAGAATTAAAATGAATCACTGACAATTTTACAAATGAAGTAATGATTTTGAAAAAGTCTGTTGAACATTAAACATTATGCTGGTTCACTGCTGTGTTGGATATCACTGAAAATTGAATCCCTTTGGGGTTTTGGACTGTTCAGACTGTTGTTAAAGTCGTCTGTTTGGACTCCATTAAATGTCTCTTTCCATTCTTTCTGGCTTTTTCTACTCTAAACAATAGATTAACTGAAGGACGAATCATAGATAGATGATGGCTGATATCATGATAACCTGACAGACACGGGGTGTTGAGAATGAAAATAAGATAAGATAATCCTTTATTGATCCCCCAGAGGGGAAATTCAGGTGTTACAGCAGCACAAGGACACAAAGAAGTACAGATAAATAGAGAAACTAAAAAATAATCAATAATTTAAAGTATATGAAATAAAAAAATTAATAGAATAAAATAGAAACGACACAAGAGCAAAACTCAAATTACAGGCAGTATCAGTACACATAGTACCCACAACTAGTGTTATACTTGACCTAATAGTGCAATACGATCTCTAGCAAAGTGACAGAGTGTTGTGATGAGTAGCAGCAAAAAATGATGTCAGATTAAACAAATGTCAGACGGGACAGACGTTCATCTCATCTTGAGTTTGGTGTCATATCTGAGGACAACCGATGCAGCACCTGGGGCGCCACACGACGTCCCAGCAAAGAGGCTAGTGTCAGAATTTTTTTCTGACAACTTGTTTGATGTGTATCACCTTCACCTTCACCTACACCTTCACCTTCACCTTCACCTACACCTTCACCTTCACCTTCACCTTCACCGCTCCAGCTTCACTTTCATTCAGGAAACCCGGATTACACACAGAGACACTCGTTGTTGCAGTCAGGTGGAACAGTGAAGTCGGTCCCAGACACCTCGCCTCTGCACGTCATGCGAGTTGTGAAAAATTGCCAAGCTTTGATTGGACGCTGTGCAACGTGTAGTCTGACACGTCTCTCGGTTAAGTCACGGCAAGATGCCTAATCTGACACAGTGTAGTCTGATCCCAGGATATTGCCTCTAATACATATTATACATTATACATCATATGAAGTCTGTTTGGCAGAATCTCACAGGAGAAATGCCAAATTTAAAACCAGCTGTGACCGCTGCAGAAGGGCCTGGTGACTTGTTGTTCATGCCCCCCCCCCGCACCCCCTCAGTACCCTGGCACTTTCCACAGGTCAGTAATATCATGTGATGATATCGGGTGTAAACGCAGCATCTGTCTGAACCTGTTTGTACGACACAAAGCAACAACTCCTTCCTGTTTCCCTTCCAAATGCAATCAGAGAACAATTCTACCCATTTAATTTCCCATTCATGGGAAACAACATGTTTACTGTGTACTTCTTGTTGTCTTATATAAGTCTTATAGTTATAACACATGGAACAACATTTACTCTGGGATCAGTCCGTGTTCATCAGGAAAGCAAAGGTCATTTAAAAATCCTTCTCTTCCTGTTTTCAGAGTGTGAAGATCCTGACGTACCGAGAGCCTCAGAACCGCGAGTACAGAGAGTTTGTCAACAATCTGAAGACAGACGCCAGGAAAATGTTCAACTACACCATAGAGGACTCACTGGTGAGAAGTGTGTGTGTGTGTGTGTGTGTGCGCGCTGGGGATTTGGGCACAGTAAGCATGAATAAAAAAAGCCTTCGCTATTCCCCTAAAACAACAGCAGCAGGACCTGCTTTTGAAAATTGTATTTCTCACTTAGAAATAATATCAAAGTGTGTACTGACTCTTAATAGAAATCTTAAAATAAAAGAAAACAGAAAAAAGTCAAGCAAAGACGGCTAGCCTCTTTTGTTAGTAACGTAGGTTACAGGTCAGGAGTACCAAATACATCAGGGTTCATCCTCTGGAAACCATCAACAGTATCAACTGGAAGTGATGGACGGACAAACATCACCATCCTCAGGCTTCTCTGCTGGTGGACAAAGACAAATATGATCTAATACAAACAGAGGAAATTAGGTAATTAAACATAATGAACCTGATAATTTCAACACTGAAAAATATCAACAAAGTATAGATGAAAAAAGACATTATTATGCAAATGTGTAATTAGCGTTGATCAGTGGACGACAGAGCCAATTCAGCCGAGAGAAGCTAATTTAGTCTGCTGATCTTATCCTGTCGCTTCATCCTGCACAAAGGCTGAACATGACACACACACACACATGCACACACACATGCACACAAAGGGGTATGATCGATATGGAAAGAGACAGAAAAGGAAAGAACAAAGACAGATCTCGCACTTCAAATCCCAGATCAGCTCAACTCATCACAGTGCTAACTGCTGCTGATATTACACCTGGAGTAAAGATGACATGGTGTTAAATAATAACAGCCCTTCATGACAAAACTGTGGAGAGGAGGTGAGACATCTTGTTTTCAGTTGTGTTCCCTTTGAGGTTTTGCACATTTTATATTGTTACAAAAAAAGGTCAGAGCACATGTATCTGGGGCTTTCTCATGAATACCTTAACATACTGGATTTATCTGTTTGAAATGCTGTCGACAAACAGCCGCTTGCACACTGAGTAGACGATATAAAAACAAAGTTATTGATTTTGATAGCATTTATTATAATTAAAAGATATATATATTATTATTATTATCTATGCTGGTAATACACAGCATGGACCAAGAAGGTCCATTTAACGACTTCACCTGATTAGACCCAGTTCTCCTGAACAGGTCAAAACTTTGTCGACTTGTGGCCTTCATCAGGGTCATCATCAGACCCATGGTGGACCCAGGTGTCTTACCATCAATTCAGTTCAGCACATACACAAATTATTTACAACGTTCAGTTACATATCAGAGATTCTTGATCTTGTTTTTACCTTGCTGCCAACACACCTAAAAAATAAATGAATTGGGATGTGCATACAGCACACTACCTTTTGGCTCTCTTTGAAATGCTCATGGCTGAAAATAAATCAGAATTAGATCTTGTGTGCAGTTTTGATTAGAATTGGTGGACAGGTGGAAATTATGAGCAACAGATTAAGATAGAAGTGAGTGAGTTTTGTCCTGATGGTGGCCCTAGAGGATGTGTCAGGAGTTCACTAAGATAATTAGGATTCATCCTTTGGGAACCAGGAATATATACAGAAAACTTCACGGAAATCTGACACGTAGTTTTGCTGATAGCTTGTTCTGGACCAGAGTGTTGGACAGACTGACCAACTCTCTGCTTCATCCCACGTTATTAAAAAACAAAAAAGGCTGGCATTGTTGTAAATTTCTCTGGGTGTCAACAAATCTCATTAAAGGCCAAAACCAGCAATGTGCTGGTCCGTCTCTCAATACTTTCTAACTTCCTGTCTGTAGCTCTCGGCCACATGCCCATTACTGAAGACGTAAGTCTTTAAAAACTCCTCACACATACTGTATATAGTTTTATTTTTTAAAAAAGTCTCCGTAATTTCCTAAAACAGCTGCTCACTGTAATTTTTATCAAACAAACAGGAGGAAATAGAGCATTTGTCGGGGACTATTTTCAGCGGCGGATGAGTATTTGGGGCAGCAGGACGGTGCATGTGGGATTGAGTCGAAATAAACTACAGTGTGTGTGTTCAGGCTGTGATACTCACACAGTACTTGTTAGTAGAAACATTTATATTCATATTTATTTGTTGAGAAGAAGAAGAAAAATCTAGAATATCAACAGACGAATCCTTTAAACATCAGTGGCTCTTTTGACCACTGTGTTTTGTTTCATAAAAGCAGGAACACTGAAATTAAATGACAGTTTTTCCTTCAAACAACGACATGAACTCAATAAACGGAACCATCCGCCCGCAACAAAAACACTGAACATGAAAAACACTTCATGTGATTCATGAACAGAAATGATGTTTTCTCTCTAAGCTGTTAAAAAAACTAATCGGCAAACGTGGAAAATCCAATTTAGCCGATAACAGTTTGCATGACAATAACAGCATGTCCTCAGCGATGATGGGAAGTGTGTGAAGTGTGTCCAGTAATCTGCGAGTTCACTCCTCCGTGTGATTACAAGCAGAAAGCAGATTATTCGCTGGTAAACAGAAACAGAGAGGAGGAGGGTGAAACAGATATCTAGATATAAAAAAGGTGACGCACACTGACAGAAAAAACTAATCAATTGTGGTATTTTGTAAAGGACAGCAGGTCCTTGAGTTCATGGTTGGAAGTTGAAATTCCACAGCTCTTCTAAGTGAGCCCTGATATCCGAGGTGTGTGTGTGTGTGTGTGTGTTTGTGTGAAATGTCGAACATGTTACTGACAGTTTGGAAGTTAAAGCTTGAAACAACACACAGAAACCTACAGCCAGATGTATAAACAATACACACATCCTTAATATTTATAAAAACAGATGTTGAGAGTGTGTGCAGCTCACAGCAGACAGGTGGTTCTCTGAAGGCGTCCTCCGCTGATATGATAAGGTGGACATGAGGATAAGGTGACAGATGTAGTCTAATAATCTAATAATAAAACAGTTTGTTTAGCTTGTTAGCCACTTTCACTGACTGTGTGATTATTATTTTTTTGCAGTCTACACAGTGCATTTACAAACAAATAGACATTTTGGGGAATATGCTTCACTTTCTGGTGGAAAGTTGGATGATCAGATTGATTCCACTCTCATATCTGTCTGCTACATACGAGGCTACAGCCAGCAGCTGGTTAGCTTAGCTTCGCACAAAGACTGGAAACAGGGGAAGCAGCCAGCCTGGCTCTGTCCAAAGGGAACAAAATCCACCTACCAGCACCTCTAAAGCTCCCTGATTAACACGTTATATCTGTTTTTTAATCCGTACAAAAACCAGTGTATTAACGACATCCACTGTTTTACGATGGGTTATGTGTCGGACTATTTTTTGGTTCTGAGCAGTTGCGAGGCAACCTGAGACCAGGCCTGGGACTCCAGGACGTTACTGCTCTCAGCCAAGAAATAGTTCAGTACATAATGTTTTAAATCTGATGAAAACAATGTGTATGCATAGCTCTTTATCTCTTTATGCATCTGGCCCCAGTTGTCTCAGGTGACACCTGAAGAAGCTCTTGGAAAGCTGCCGCCTCTTTCCAGTGTCTGTTCTTAAGTAGCTTCCACCTCTGCCGTCTTGACCTTCCAGGTTCGGAGTCTGTTTGGACAGAAGTTGTTGATCCACCTCGCTGTTTATCCAGCAAAGAGCTTGTTTACTTTTGATTGGCCTGTAGTGGACGTAAACCAGGCATTTGTCAAAACAAATTAGTCGTAATAACTATGTTCATGTTTTAGTAGGAAGTTGTTTCACATTAAAAGCCTTCCAGAAGTTAATTGGGTAGAATGTGCTCCCTTCACTGCTGACATGATATTGTTACATCTGCAGGAAGTCTTGAGCTTCGTTAACAGCTTAAAGAGCAAATTAACAGTAGCTGGGAATTTAGTTTTTGCTCATCTCCAGTCTCGTTTTGCTGCAGTGATGTAGAAGTTTTCTCCAGGGTGTGTCAGAGCGGCAACAGACTTGAAACTTTCAACCAAAGAGGGCAGTGGAATGCCTGGTAGAAGGTTATTCTATCATTAATGTCATGAAAGCACAGCAACGTGAAACAAAATAATGAATCACTGTTTCTGTTAAAGGGAAAACTGCAACTAAGTGAAAAATACAGTACAGAAGGTACATTTTTTTCTCTTTTGATGGAGTGAGGCTAGCTCTTTCCCCCTGCTTCCAGTCTTTGTACTGAGCTAGACTAAACACACCCTGGACCTGTCTATGTCCTGGATGCACCGAGATGAAGCTGATATCCGTCTTCTTCAAAATGTTGGACCGTTCTTTTACAACCAGCTACCAGCTGCTAAATATGGGTTACCCTGCACTTTCCTTAATGCTGTCATCTGTACAGATGTATACGGGACTCCAGTTTGTCCCTTATCAGGCACCGTGTGTGTGTGTGTGTGTGTGTGTGTGTGTGTGTGTGTGTGTGTGTGTA
>NTHP01000081.1:1403128-1415842 GCA_003416845.1 Oplegnathus fasciatus
ATTATTTTAAGAAAACTTAAAAACATGATTCTCAGGCAAGTTCTGCAGTCACGAGGAACGTCTTTTTCCTACGGTATCATTTCTAAGTTGATTTATGGACGTTTATTCACGATGGACATCAGGGATAATGAGATTCTGTGAGAAATTAACTCTGATTCTAAAAATATGTTTCGTGTGTGTGTTCAGATTTGACTGAGTCGTGACTCCGAGTATGAATGTTGATGCACATCGCAGCAGTCGGCTACGAAGAGTTTTAAAGCGCATTAATTGTCTTTCACCTCGTGCAGTGAAGGAGAAAAACTGGTTTTAGTTCTCGTGTTGTGTGTCTTTTTTTCTTAGAGCTCTGATAAATAAATCAGAACTGTCTGAAAAGTAAACAAACACAGATGCATCATGTTTCTGGGTCTCACACACACACACACACACACACACACACACACACACAGGTTTTCATTATTCTGAATGTCTCTGTGCCATTTTTAGACCTCAATATCACACCTCCACCTCTCACATTAGCTGTTCTGCCTCTGCAGGTGTGCTCTATTATGACACGCCAACTGCAGTGATTTTCCTTTATAACGGACTGCAGAGATCAGCTGGAGTCACACCTCCATCGTGATTAGTTTCTTTGTCATAATTCAGGCTAATTAAGACCATGTGGGACCCTTTCAGAATGAAAATAGGTTTCTTTAGCGGCCCTGTTGTGTAAATAAATACCTGTGTTGCTGTTTTATCTGACTGCTCTGGTGAACAGTAAAGAGCACTTGCAGTTTTAGACTTACGTGAGTGGGATGTTATGAAGCAGGAGTTCCTCAACTCTATAGCGACGGATAATAAATGTAGAAGAGAAAATATGTGAAGGGATGTGAGCCAGGAGTACAAAAATGTGGTCAATCCTCTTTCCAAGCCTCTGTGGTCCAGAGCTGTTTTATAGTCGTTGGAAGTTTCCCAACATCTGCTCATTAATGCAGAGCCCACACTCCAACACTTTCACACTCTGCTTGTTAAATATATGCTACAGTTCTTCTATGTCTAAGTCACTGGTTGAATTTTAAGTCTCTTTCTTTGTACTTGCTAATGGCAGAAAGATGATGTTGGTCTCTCACCACTTTGGTCCACTTTGTTTCAGATGTTCATGTTCCCCTCAGGATGAACCGTAATAACTTTGGTGATCCTCTGACTTTCCATCTAGCGCCATCATCAGGTCAACATGTTAATGTGTCCAACACTTTGGTTTATGACCAAATACCTGCAGAACTAATGACATCAGCCTCAGCTGTGTTTAGTGCTGATTAGCAAATGTTAGCATGCTAACATGCTAAACTGATATGGTGAACACTTTACATGCTAAGCATTAGCACGTTAGCATTTAGCTCAACACATTGCTTGCCTCAGTACGGCCTGTTCACATGCTTTATTATGAAGCCTTGTGATTTTGGGCTAAATGCAAATAATTGATTTGACTTGATTAGAAGAGACAGAATTAAGTAGTGTTCTTAAGAATACTACATTGCCCACAATGCAACTCGACCACTGACAGTTCAGTCAGAGCTTCAGGTATGTCGCACTAATAGCGGCTAACGTAGCCTGGAGCCTGCAGCAGAGGCGAGCAGCTACTGAGGTCTGGACAGATTTCTTTTCATTTTCAGACTTGTAGTCTTCAGCCCCGAGCGACGCTGACTCAAGTGACATCACTTGAGGACATTTATCAGACTTCACACAGCTCCCTCTGGAGGCACTAAAGGCTTTATACTAATTTTACCATATGCAGTAGAACTCCCCAACACCTGGAAACACCTGGAAAGACGCGCTGATATGGAACATAATTAGCTAAGATGAGGACCATGACTTTGGGGGCTGTTTGGAGCTGAAGTCCTGCCCTCTTCCACTAGCTTTCATTGTTTAATGTAATTAAACAACTTAATAGTTTATTCTAAGGAAATAAATAATTCTGATTCCGTGAATATGTTGTAGATGCTCACCAAACAATGTTTCACCTTTTCTAAAATGATGAGCTGTTCAGATTTTACTGTCTTGTACAGTAACAGGAACTCATTTACCTTAAATTATGGACAGAAATCACACAAACTTGTTTCAGCTATTTCGAAAGACTGATGACAAAAAAAATTATCTCAGAGGAAAGTTTGAAAATGGTGCAGGTCGTCAGTTCTCCTGCATTTTTGAGATGTGTCCTTTCGATTACTAGTTGTGAGTCCTGGTCATGTAATACGTAAACCGTCTGCTGGAGTGGATGTTGTCTCTTCACATCTGTCTGCCTGTTCTTTTTAAATCCTCCCTCAGCTAAACTTCCACTGGCTGTTTCCAGGATCGCTGCCAGTTTTCAGTCACACCAAAAACACATTTGAAACCCGTTTCAGTCGCTCCCAGAGAGCAGCTCGCACCTCAAAAATCATTTTGTCATTTGCCTGAAATGAAAGAACCATTTCCCTCTGTAGAAATGGACACCTGGAGGGAAAGATGACAGCAGAGACCAGAGAGGCTGCCAGACTGTCATTTATTTACTGTACTTTATGTCACCTGCTGGCTGCTGTAGATTAGCCTCGTCTTCTCACACACACACACACACTGAAGCTCTGGAGGTGTCTAACATGTTGTTTATGTGTATTCATGCTGCTGTTGCTGTGTGATGAACCTGTTTACCTGCTCTGTAACTGAGTCTGACCTGACAGTGTGAGATGCAAGAGCACAGACGCTATAATGAGATTTGTCAGCCTTTTCTAATCTTTGATTTATAATCAGAGGGCGGGATAAACCTTGGCTGAGGTGATCCTGGTTACCAGGCAACAGGTTTCGTCTTCAACCAAAACAGGGCCCTACAGACCTGTACCAGTTCTGTTTGAGAGGTAATTCCATAAAACAGAGCCGGCAGGGATCAACAGGTTCTGCAGATGTTGTGAAAGACACATTTAAATGTGATTGTTTGATAAACTACGAATACATAAATGTAACTGAGCCTGGTTACTCATATTTTAAAGGTTCTCTGTGGAGTTTTTGAGCAAAGTTGGTGCTGTAGTGCGAGGTTTGATGAGCAGTTTTTCATAACGTTTGTGTCCCATCTTCTACCAGCACACAGACACATGCATGAGGGCAGGTGGTGGTTACATGAGCTCTAAACGTTAGCAGTGCGGCAGGAAAAGTCGGGACAAAAAAGATTGTAAGCTGAACATTCAAAATCAAAAGGTTTGCAAAAGTTTACAGAAAGAAAAACTCGTTTTCCTTGTTTGTTTCTGTTTCTCCTGTGAGTCTGTGAAGCAGGAGAAAGTAATGCTGCAGGTTCTTTTCCTGCTAATAAACACTATTCAGGAAATACAGATACTAAATAAATATCAGACCGCGTGCTGCGTACTGGCATTAAAACGAGTAAGTTAAGCCACTAAATACAGTATGGGTTACCACATCGATCATAAATGAGCTGAAAACATGTTTTCAATCAGCTATAAAAACAAGAAAGTCACATTTCAACAATATTGAAACATGTCTGCCGAAGAATCGACTGCTGGAAGCTTCCAGTGGACATTCAAACCGTGACAGAGCCGTGACGTGTTCAGGTTCATCTTCTGGGAACCACGAATATCTACAGCAGATTTCAATTCATGGCAGTCTGACCAGTCATAGTTGAGATATGACGCTGTAGTGTTCGACTGATCGACAGAAGGACCAGCGCTGATATCTTGCTAAGGATATCAGGAGCAAAAAGCCTTTCTGAAGGGTTTTTAAATAATTCATGAACCTGTGGATAAAATGTGAAGAACCCTCCACAAAACTACTTCTTGACGAACAAAAGTGAATCCATCCGCGCAGGACTTCTGTGCAGCGTCGTCAGATACGGTCGGTGAGAACAGGTTTTGGTTTTGGTCTCTGTGCAGACTTGACGTTAACAGACCTGACAAGCTCACTGTGACCACAAGACTTCAGGAGGATGCACCGACTATTGTTTACCAAGAAATAGTTCCAGCATGTAACTTCCCCTAAAATCACAAACTGTTTTCTACATTTCTCTTTCAGTACAGATTAAACTAATGAGAAACAGCATTATGACCTGTGAGCTTTAGACTTAAAGTACTCCTTTTGTACCATCATTGTTTGAGCTCCTATTGTCGTTATATGGTGCGTATTATCATTTTAATATGTTTAATAAAATGACCAAACAGCAAACCTGTGGGGGAGGACTGGAGGTCTTCCAGCAGGTTAATCCAGCTGTGGTTGTTATTTAATATACTGGAACTGTAACAATTGGCTCTGTGGTTATTAAAGTGAACTGAAATAAATTTTAACTTTCAGTCTTGCAATTACAGACATTCACAGGCTGTTCTGAGGTGAATAAAACTAAAATCTAATTTATGCAAAACTGCTGCGTTGAGTCACTACAACAGAATGAAATCTGCTTCATTTTCTGTTTGAACACGTTGTGAGCCACACTTGTTTCTTTTTTCTCTAAGGGAACTGACGTTTTGTGTTGTCTGTCCGTCTGTGCATCATTCCAGCTTTCTATTACCTTCTCTACTTCTTCTCCGTCTGATCCTGTGGATGCTGCCTCCACACAGGAACTAATCCTCATTCATGCACATTAATACTTAATAGATGGTGATAGGCCGTTCCTCGAAAAAATGATATATAAGGAGGAAGAATGAGTGTGTGTGTGTGTGTGTGTGTGAAAGAGAGGGAAAAGGCGTGAATGAGAGAGAAAGATAAGGAGGCAGGGAGGGAGAGTAATAAGATTTCATCAAAGATAATATCCATGACAAATAGGACATGGGAGGAAGGAGGCAGGCTGACTGTAGGAACCATGAATAGGAGCGAGAGGGAGATCAGATTACAGCTTTCTCTCTCGGCTGTTTCCGCTCCATTAACTAATGGACAGCCACTTCTCACCGCGTTTGATGGATTGGGAATATTACAACAGATCTATTGTTGCATTAAAATCAGTGCAGCACTGAACCCGATGAATACGACAACCCACGAGACTGTCCTCAAGAGAAATGTGACAGCGTGTGTCATTTGTTTCCTGTGTTTAAAACAACCTGTGTTTGGATTCGTAGGACAAGTGCGTCTACTGGCCGTGTGAATTATGAGTGTTGTCTTTCAGAAGCACAGGAGGAAGTAGCGCGATGTTCCTGAGGTCCCTTAGATGACGTCTCAGCCTCTAGCAGCTGCCATACTGGCCGGCAGAAAAGACGCTGTTCTTGGTACCAGATACATTAATGTTGACTGCTGATGTAGCCAGTTTCTTGTCTGGTGTATAGCTAGTGTGTGGTACAGTGCACAGCGGTCCAACCAAAGGTGCCAGCAGTGTAGGAATTGACTGTTCTGCATAAGAAAACAGTCGATTGCACCACAGCTATAGTGAATGGATGTGTTTTACTTTATCAGGCTGTATCATGCGTTCATACCTACACATACACAGTTACTGTGTTTACATTTTTATATTCACTGTCATATACTAGCACGATGATGGGATGGTTTGTTGTCCGGCTACTGAATAGGAGACACTTGCTGTGCAATCATTAATAGCTGAAGTGATCCTGTTTATGTGTACTGACTGTGATGGAGAGCGGTGATCGTGGTGAGCAGGTTTACAGTGGCGTTTCCCTGTCCTCTGACCGCACCCAACAGTGATGTCACAGTGTGCTGGAGTACACCTGTACATCACTACAGCCAGGTGAAAAGTTAAACCACTGGAGGTCAGTAAAGACAAGATTTTCACAGGGTGTTAAGTTATTCTTTAATCTGCTTCATGTTGTCATCACTCTCAACAACCTCCACCTGCATCGAAACACAAGCAGCCCAAGCTGACCAATCACAGCTCTTGTTATCTTTATGTGGACTCCCTCAAGCCCCTGTAGTTACTTTTCTGAGGAGGCATCAGTGGCTGCGGGCTGTAGTAATGAAATAAAATGATGGCCTAAAAACATTCAAAAACACCATATGATCCTTTAAGTAGAGCATTATTTGATTCGAATTTGATTTCACTTTATTATTTAATATTTTTCAGAAATGTGACCACTCAACAAAACAAATACTACAAACATATTGTGTATATATATATACATATATATATATATATATATATATATATATATATATATATATACATATACATATTACATCGGACAAGTAGCTGCAGTGCGATCAATTTAAACGCTCACTTTTACATTCAGAGCTCAGTCTACAGCACTGAGGCCTACTGAGAACCCAAACTCTGATTTAACAGTTTAAAAACTACAATACAATAAAGAAAAATAAAATCTGCGATGTCTCCTAAAGAAACAAGATTGTTCTGAAGAAAAATGAGAGCATCAGTCTTTTCAGTAAATGTCATATGTTTACGTTCAGCTGACAAAGCCCTAAATAAGCTGTTTTTGTGCCTAAATCTAACCAAACCGTAACCATCCTGTAGCGTTGTCGGATCATAAAACCAGCAGTGATTTGTGATGGTCTGGGAAGGCACAGAAGGCACAGAAAACTCTTATATGTACACGGACAAACAACGTATTTTGTCGTGTCATTTGGAGGTCTCGTTGCTGTTTTCACTCATTTATCACAACATGTAGAGAAATCCGTCTCAGCGTGACCTGACTGTTGTTGCCTGTTTTTTATTTACAAATCGCTCCTACTTTACTGAGTCGTACACCTGAAGCCACCACCACAAACCAACCAGCATTTTCTGATGAAAGGTATTCTAGTCGTGATGAACTGAAATTAGAGAGCCCATTATCATGCCCCTGCGGTTTGTTCCTCCAGCGCAGCCTGAAGCCAATTTTCATCACGGCTTCTTATGTTCTTGCAGCTGCTCCGATTGTTCCGTCTCCCGCGCTGAGATCCATCTGTATGAACCGGGCCTGCTTCACTCCAGAGTAGCTCCCATTCACTGCTGGTCTCACTGACTGCCTCAGACAGGAGGCTCAATTCTGTTCAATTACCTGTGGAAGCCTAGAAGGACAAAAAGTACTCGGGGAGCACGGCAGGGAGTGGTAATCAATCTGTCATGTGAGATTTGTAAACGCAGAACAAGTTTTTAGAGAATGGTGAGTAGAATCGATGTTTTCAGATGAATTGTGTCTGTGGAGTTAAGCAGCAGGACTCTGCTCTCTCTCCTCAAGCTTGTATCTGTCACACGCAAACTGCAACCTGGAGATTAAAGGATATAGGTCTTAAAGCAATACTCAGGTGCGCATATGAACGCTGAAACAGTTTTTGCTGGCTGTAATCATTCCTCCTGTTCATGCTGTTGAAAGATCCCTTCCTGAAGTGACTTCAGAGTACTGTAAGTGATCGGGAACAAAATTCATAATCCTGATTTTGTGCAAAAATCCATTCCAGAGTTTATCTGATGATAATATGATGCTTCAGCAGTCCAAGCTCTTCAAATCAAACCAATCAATCAGTATCTTCCACGTTTAATTCATTGTCTTTTCAGTACAAAATTCCCTCTTTGTGTTTCCCTGGACAGTGCTTGCATGTGAGCTGTGGTGGAGGATTAGATTATTAGCTGAGACTGCTGAAGCCTCATATTATCATCAGATCAACTTTGGAATATTCTTTTGCACAGAACAAGGACTTTAGATTTTGTCCCCAATCACTTACATTGGAAGCGCATTAGGAAGAGATCTCTTAACGACCAGTATGAACAGGAGGAATGATTACAGCAAGAAAACCTGCTCATACGGGCACCTGACTGTTGTTTTAAAACAGGCTTGTGAACCCGTCCTTTAGTCCTGTGAATCTGAGCTGCCAGTGAAGCTTCATCCTGTGACGTCAGGCTACTTTCCAGCATGGGATTATGGGAATCCTTCGGCTTTTTCATCGATGTAAAACTCTTTAAGCGTGGAAAAAATCTTAAAAGAAGGCGGCATGATAACAAATAAAGGCACTAGCAGGTGTGGATTTGAAAGTTTTGAGATCGGTCTGAGGTGTCTCGAGGGTTTGGTTCCAGTAGCTGGTTCCTGGTTGGCAAAATACTCTTTCTTTATCATTGACGCTAAAAAAACTCTTATTGAACTTTATATCTCTCTTTACTTTTTATGAGCAAAGAGTGAAGCACAAATCATTTTATGCCGGTGCTGACTTTCAATGATTAAAATGATCGATCGTATCAGCTACAGCTAATTAATGTTAATAATTGCTAACATAGACTTCTTGTTGTCTGCTCTGCAAGCTGGTATATTTACTCATGGAAAGGACCAACAGAGTGATGAAGTGTCTTTGGTGAAAGGATCAGCTGATCGCACCAAGCCCAGAAGGATTTTTCTGTTAACCCTTTCATGCACGTCATATCAAAAATTTAAGCTGTTCAACTTCATAGATGTGAATCAGGACCTGAAGTAGCTTGTAAAATAAAATTTCAGTGTGTCGGAAACAGCATTAAATATGTTGTGCTGTTCAGCTCATTATCAGGTTTGAGCTACTTCGCTTTTGCTGGTTTATTTACTTACTTACTTACTCTCTGTAAAAAGGAAAATAACTTCTGTTGTAATGAACCAGAAGAGGACCAGGATCAATTGGTAATCTTATGAAGTGATTGTACAGATAATTTACTGACTCAAAAAAATGGATTTAATGTAAGTTGCTCTTTTATTGTCTTTGCTAAAACACATTTTTCTGTAGCTGCCACAGCACCTTTCAAGTCAGCTTTTCTGAAATTGTACAAATAATGTGTTTTTTAAAAGATTTCTGTTCTGGTAATTCTCTAAACCTGAAACCAACCAGCTGAGGACCACCGACCGCTGAGGACTTTCTGATTTTTCAGTGAGTCACAGCCTGCAAGCCAACAACAACTGCTTCACATCATGTTTTTAAAATGAAATAAGTGGAAAAAAACCTGCCACAGATGCAGATAATTCAGTGTCAGAGTTGCTGTTTTTTCTCTCTGTGTTCACAGGTGAGAGCAGAAGTCAACGATTCAGATGAATGATTTATTTTTTCTGTTGCTGTAAATGCTGACCTACACACACACACACACACACACACACACACACACACACACACACACACACACAGAACCATGTGATCATTGACCTGAGTGAGCTTAATGTGTTCCTGGTAAGTGATACATTGCTTTCCAGGAATGATGATGTGTTTGGGGGTTTTATTTTTGTGTGTGTGTGTGTGTGTGTGTGTGTGTGTGTGTGAGAGAGAGTGTGTGTATGTGCGTGTGGTCAAGATATATTTATGACTTTAATAAGCTCTCAGAGCTCTGACATTTCAGCGGCGGGAGTGCGCCCCTGTCCAATGAGCAAGTCTCTAAATGTCATCCTCTGACATAAAGACACCTGACCGCCGCTCGCTGCCTCATTATCTGACACTCTGACCCCGCCCCCTCCTGACATCACCATTTTACCTGTCATCACAACAAAACCTGCAGCTGCAGCTCCTCACATCGTCAGGCAGGGTGTTCCACTGATTTGTGGGTTGCCCAAATGCAGTGCGGTGAAATATTCTTCTTTTACAGTTTTGTTATGATTATTTGTGCTGGGAAGTCTGTGTTGAAACCAAACTGTAATCCACGTGAGGATAACTGAAAAAAAAGTCTCTTGTGTTTTTCCCACAAATCAAATGTTTTTAATGTGTTTTATTTTCATGCATTGTGGGTTGTTCAGTGTGTTTTTTCTTCCGCACATGATGGGTGTTGCACTATGAAGATTGGTGTGCACAGATTTAAAACAGAGCTGCATATTCCTGAAATGCGCCCAGGTTTAGTTGTTGTTATGTCGGTTAATTTAGTTCCTGAAACAAGTCCAAACTAAAGCAAGATTAAAAATAAAAATACTTTATTGTCATTTCAACGTAGTAGATAAGAATGTGCGCTTCACATGAAACAAAACAAAAATATCTTGTGTCCTCACATAACATGATGACTAACAGAAGAAATAAATCAAATGGTAAAACCATGAAATGAACAGAGCTGAAATAAAATCTTTGTGCACAATAAAAGGATCAAATAAATATATAAATCCATAGAGATGCATCTAGCACCATAAAACTACTATTACGTGTGTCGTCGTGTACATTCAGGGTCAATGGACGAGAATAATATCCTCTCATTTTATTTATATTTCATTTAATTTGCGATTGTATTGGATCATTTAACTTCATGTTATTTCTATATTACAATAATGAACAGCAACAACAATAATTCTGATTTATAGTAAGTAACAAGTCTGTCATATTACATACTGATACATCACAGTACTTCATGTACTTCATGTGAAGTTTTTATATTTTCTTACTTGTTTACTTGTTTACTTTTTTCTTCATGGTGGTCATGTGTGACCTCTCTGACCAATCACTGCCTGCTCTCTCCTGATCCCTAATTGCTTTGTTGCTATGGAGATGAGTCGTCTGTCTTAATAGCCACCCCTCCCCCCACCCAACACACACACACACACACACGCACACACACCCAGCTTAACTGCTAATTGGCTGTAATTAACCTCTGATGGCTATTTTTCCATCCACAAATCAGAGGTGCAGCCACCCCCCTCAGCACCTCCTCCACTCTCTCTCTTCCTCTTCCTCTCCCTTCCCTCTAATTTCAAATTGTGTATCAAGTGTTGAAGGTTTTTTTTTGTAATTTGCAAAAGTCACACTGTGAATATTTATCTACATACAGAAACAAGGTCTGGTTCCAAGTCTGGGAACCTTGAGTTCAGACTGGAGTACTTCACAGCTGTCTGTCACATCAGTTCAGGTGTTTTATCACCATCACAGCTGCAGACAAACACTGAAATGACTCTCATGTCCTAACTTGTATGAGTGTGTTTGTTCCTTTCTCTCCTGCTGCTTCTTCTCTGTCTTGCTCTGTTAATCTGTTAATATTGGATATTTTTAATGGAAGCTGTTCCTGCTGGATTCATTTGGATCTTTTCTTTATTTGGACTTATCACTCTTGATTTTATTTATGCTTCATTTGCGTACGTAGTAGTGCACAGACTCAGTCTGCTGCTGCACATTTAATAGTTTTCTGTAAAATATTGACAAATTGCCACTCTGAATATTCAGTGTCCGTCTCATACACAGATTTTCATTGTCCAATTAAATAAACTAACAAAATATAAAACCAACACACCTCCTTCTAGACTCAGCTGAGGGTTGTATGACTTCTACAAATCAAAACAAATAAGTGTCATTGAGTACAACATGATATTTGAGCCGTCAGTGAAACTGCTAACATGAGCTATGACCGCTCCATTGCTCCATTAGAGCTTTGCTGCCCACTGTACTGGTACTTGTTCTCCAGGGGCTACTTCTGCAGTCACCAGGGGGCACGTGGAAAGACTGTGGAGTAGCTCAGCTGATAAAGAATCGAAATTATGATTTAACAAAGAAAAGTATATACAGACTGGTGACAAATGAAAGGAAAAACCTGAATAAATGAGTGGAGAAACATAACAAATGCAGATGCATCCACACAGGTGCACTGCATGGTACAATTAAACAATTAACATCCCATCATGCTCTGTGGCATGTATAAAAATGCTGAGCAGGCCCAGTTGATTCTGATTTTGTGTCAGTGGAAAGAGGAAAAGACCTAAGAGACTTTTAAAGAGGGTTCGTTGTTGGGGCACGGATGGCTTCAGGAGCNAGATGAAGAAATGACCATTGCATGCTTCTACTTAAATGCCCTACTTTCATGATATAATATCACTGTAGCATGAACTTCTTACATTTTCCATAAATTTCACCCGAAAGTCAAATATCCCCAACTTTTTGTGAGTAGTGTATATTACAGTTTACTCTCCTCTTAATCAGATCTGATCCAACCTCCACTTCTTAAATATTTGAATATTTTTCATGCTCACTCTTTAATACCAACACACACACACAGAGAAACACACACACACATATACACACACACACACACACACACACACACACACACACAGAAACACACACACATATACACACACACACACACACACAGAAACACACACACACACACACATACACACACACACGTACTATGGGGGTTGTAAAGGATCACGGAGGACAAGATGCACATATAGACGTTCGTGTGATTATTTACTCTCACATGTGTCGCACGTGTAGTAAATAATCACATGAACGTCTGTATTTGGATCTTGTTCTCCGTGATCCTTTACAACCCCCATATATACACACACACACACTGTACACACATATACACACACATACAGACGGGTGACAACTGAAAGGAAAAACCTGAATAAAGTGGAGAGTGGAGAAACAGAACGGTCAACGGTCAACAGTCAACAATTGTTGGGGCAGGATGGCTTCAGGAGCTTCAGTCACAAAGAGCTCAACTGGCTCGTGTTTCAACAGGAACAGTGACCTAAAGTGACGTCTGCATTTAGATCTGAGGGAAAGACTTCAGTAAACAGGGTCGGAAAAAACTGTGGTCGACAGCTCACATTTGATGAGCGTGATGCTCGTGCATTAGTGCGATATGTAAGGAAAGACAGAAGAGCAACTCTTCCTCAGGTGACTGAGAATGTCAACGCAGGACGTGATCAGACTGTCAGCGAGAACAGTCCGTCCACAGTTACACAGAGAGGGATATTATAGTCGGGCTGCAGTGCATAAAGCCCTCATTACAAAGATGAATGCACATTTGAGAGTTCAGTGGTGCAAAAACCAACCAGGCACTGGTCTACAGAGATGTGGAGAAAAGTGATCTGGTCAGATGAGTCATCCTTCACCATATTCTCCACAAGTGGG
>NTHP01000081.1:1422997-1434014 GCA_003416845.1 Oplegnathus fasciatus
GGGATTTGTGCATTTGACCATCTACTCGACCTCCAGGTTAGTAAAAGTATTGAGTAGGAAGCAGAGTTGGTCTGTAACCTGCGTCTCTCTGCAGGAAGATGAAGCTGGAGAAGGAGCTGGTGGCTCAGCTGTGGAGGATTTCCTGGGACGACATCCAGATGAGCAACCTGGACAAAGTGCTGCGCAGCGGCAGCAGGCTCACACTGTCACTGGTCAGCGCACACACACACACACACACACACACACACACACACACACACACAAACACACTGATCCTGTGTCTGTCTCCAGAGAGGTTCTAACTACGGCTCCCTGATGACCGGAGATGGAAACCTGCAGGTTTTTGCAAAGACTGGATACTACAAGGTCAGTGTGTGATTTTTCTTTGTGCTTTTAATAAGTCAGACTGAATGTGAAGGGCCGGAGCTGTAATTACATTTTCATCTAAATAACTGCCTGTTCTCTGTCTGACTGCTCTCACCCAGCTGTGATCAGCCTACATCCAGCTCCTCAAAGCCTCTTTAGTTTTCATTAGTCGTTCAGAAACACTCTTGCTGTCTGAAAGCTCTTTCCTGTGGCACAGGAAGTGATGCACTTTATGTTTCTGAGAGCTGGATACACAAAAGCTTGTTTGTTTTTCCACTTAAAGATATATTTAACCTCGGTTTAGGAAATGACCTATTAGTTGCAGGAAGAACTTCAAAATGTTTCTTTGGGTAAGAAAAAATACAATTTTGAGNCACACTGAGCTGGAAGCTCACAGACCTGCAGAGACTTTGGGCATCAAGTCTGTTTACTCTGCAGATTTCACTGAAGTACACAGTGGAAATAAACTGAGTCCTGAACGCATCATTACTGCAGAAACAGAGAGAGATATTCACTGCTCACTTTAATGATGGATTTACTGCTGTTAGGGTTCAAAGCTGTTCAAAACCAGCGTCTCACTGACATCTGAATATTTCATCTACTTTTGAAATATTACATGACAAATATGTAAATATGGAGTCTGTTATAAATATATTTGGAAACAACAAATGACAAATGGACAGGAATATATATGATGTTAAAGGTCCTACATGTTCATACAAAGACTGAACAGCCAAACATCAGCTGGGATTACTGGACTTCAGCAGAGGTTCTGGGGCCTCATTTATAACCGCTGTGTTCGCACAAAACGGAGCGAGTTTTGCAAAAGTTGGGATCTATAAAAACAAACTTGACAGCAGAATGTGCGCACCTGTACAGAAACTCTGACCCATGCATACGAACATTTTGGAGACAGGGGAAATTGACAATGCAGATGGTGAGGTGGTGAACTGAAGCCAGATTGCAGAAATTAAATGTGAGAGGCATCATTATACTTATAATGATGTATCTCATATTTAATTTCACTTCATATCACATGTTACTTATTGATCCACTTTATCATAAACATTCAAACCAGCAGTGTTATTTGTGCTCGTGAGCCAGAACTGTTCCAGAAGCACCTTTCAATTGTAAAAGATAACTTCCATTTTCAAATGATCATTTTGGGAAGGTGTGAAGCGATCAGTCTGACTGCTGTGAACATATAAATACTGCAGCAACACTTGTGCGTAATGCCGCATGATGGATGCACCGGCACTGCTAGAGGACTACGTGAATGGAAGAATTAGGATGGAAGGTGTTGTAAGAAGACTCATTTCTATGCATCAATTTTCATGAGGTGCTTTGCATTGACCATTTATGGTTGAATGTGGGACGACACTGGGAGGAGTACACGTGGGCACAATTCACCGCAGCTGGGTATCCATAAAAAGAAGTGTGCGTACAGGTGTGCGCCGCACGGTTTTATAGATCTGAATATTTTCTTGCAAACGTAGATAGGTTTGTGAGTACGCCATGTTTTAGGGTGGAATCTACGCTGAGTTTTTTAAATGAGGCCCCAGAGCTGCTGATCATAAAAAGGTCATGTTAGAAATCAGGAGGAAATGCTGAACAAAGGTTTTAATAAATTAGATCAAAATAATATTTCTTGGTCCTGTTTGCTACACGGCTGTGAAAAACTGGAAACAAAAAACAAAAGGGACCCACAGCCCATTTTTGCCCCCGGGCCGCCTAAAGGGTTAATCCAGCTGTGCCTCTAGTGCCACCATCAGGACCAACTTTTAATTTTTAGCTTTAAGAAAATATAAATCATCAGGATGTTGTTTGTTCTGTCCAACACTTTCATATTGTAGCTAAATAAATGAATAAAGATCTCTATATATGTGTATATATATATTTACATATTTATACATATTAATACATATATATATATTTTTGTTTGTGTAGATGCGAGATGTCCAGAACGAACATCTGACCAGGTTCATTGGAGCGTGCATCGACCCTCCCAACACCTGTATCATCACAGAGTATTGTCCCAGAGGAAGTCTGCAGGTACACCTACCTGTCTACCCATGTTTACCCACCTATCTACCTGTCTGTCTTTCTGGCTGTCTGTGGGGTTGTTTGTTAACAGTCTGTATTTTGTGTCTTCAGGACATCTTGGAGAACGACAGCATCACTCTGGACTGGATGTTCAAATATTCTCTCATCAACGACATCGTCAAGGTACATTTCTTCGTTTTATCTTCTGTATGTGTTCTCACACTCCTCTGCACTGTGTATTATTACTACAGATGTTTACAGTGTCTCCAGCGGATATCGTATGTACCTGATCATTAGCTGCAGGTGTTCTTCTATACTTCTCTCTCTGCAGGGCATGGTGTTCCTCCACAACAGCGTCATCGTCTCTCACGGTAAACTCAAGTCGTCCAACTGTGTCGTCGACAACCGCTTCGTCCTGAGGATCACAGACTATGGTTTGTCCAGCTTTCGATCTGACAGCGACTCAGGAAAAGATGCTCATGCCTACTACGCCCGTGAGTTTCAGCCTTTATCCATTTTACTACAGCTGCTCTCTGTGTGATTTATACATCCAGACAGCTCCTTCAATACATGTCATTCACCCCATTCATCCTTTGCGCTACGGTAGCTTGTTCCTTTCCGCACAAGAAGTCAAAATTCTAAATATTCTAAACACAAGAACTTTACCTGAATAAAATACAGTCTGAAATGGGCGAAATTCAGATTTAAATCAAGAACTATCTGATGAAAGAATATGTAAAAAATATTACCAATGTGACCAAACATTTAACATTTGACATTTTGATTTTTACCAAAAAAGTGCTACCTTCAATACCCAGTCCAATCATCATCCAACCCTTATTAAAAGAAATATAAAGTTTAAGAAATTTAAGTTTCCTGCCCCCCGCCCCCGCAGAGAGGTTGTGGATGGCTCCAGAGCTGCTCAGGATGGAGTCTCCTCCTCCTCAGGGAACTCAGAAAGGAGACGTCTACAGCTTCGGCATCGTCCTCCAGGAGGTGGCGCTGCGTCGAGGAGCCTTTCACCTGGAGGGAGACCCGCTCAGCCCTAAAGGTGGGACACAGTTTATATATATGGACACTTGTGACGTCACCAAAACAATGCAACTTCTTCTTTTTTCATTCATTTTGCAGGAACTATTTTCTTTTCTTTTCCACACTTTTTCATTTCTATGCTTGTTTTTCCTTCTTACTTTATACTGCTAGTATTTACCTGAAGTATTCAGGTACTTCCAGAGAGGAAGAGACCAGGTTTAGTGGACCCCTGTAGGTCATGATGATTGTCAAATGAACTCATGAGCTGTGCCTACCTGAACAGCACTAACAGCACTCTTTGCTGATTCCTGAGGTCATGACAGAAACCTGCTGAACCCCGTCTCTTCCTGTCAGGACACCCGTTTACCAAGTATTTTCAGAATAAACGTCACATTCGTGATGGTTGGTTAAGTGGAGTAGACTACTGTTTAATAATAACAGCGATCAACAAATTATAAGACTACAGTAACTTACTGTTTCATGCTGCGGTTGTATAACAGGAGAAATCAGTCTGCAGGAAAATAAAATAAATATTTTGTAGAAAGAAGTGGGCTGAACAGACAGACAGAGCCCAGCGAGCACATGTTTTGGGGTTTTATGTCGGTACTTTAGTAGCCACATGCTGACAACACATTTATCTGATCAAACAAACATTCTCTCCAGAAATAAATAAGAGATTTGAAAAATTAGATAAAAAGCTCAAAGGATTTGTTTGTTTTATTTGTGGCCAAACAAGAGTCAGAAACCACTTCATCCTGGAGAGTCGAGTTTCCTCATCGTTTTTCTTCTTTAGTTTGTCTCTGTTTGAGGAAATCGGCCGTCAGCTGAGGTCTGAGGTTAAGTCTGGCTTAGGCTAATGTCTTTTGGAATGAAAGTTTGGTTTGGAGATGAGCTTCTACTACAGATTTCTAAAGTATGAATCTCTAAGAACTGAAGAAGAAAAAAAAAACAGTTTATCTGCTTCAAGTCTGAGTTTTCCCCAGAAACAGAAACACTCAGTGAAGGTTTGAGTTTGAAGTCAGATCAGGTCAAATCAATAATGTGGTCCAGCAGCACCAGGCGTCATCAGGAATAATTCTCCTAATTTTATACCAACCAACCTTTGATTGTTCACACAGAGCACACAGGATGTTTGTTTCTTTCCTTTTATATATGATTTCCTCTCATTAGGACTCTTTGTTGGACCCAGTTTGGCAGCTGTTTGTCCACAGAGATGCAGCCTGACTGTACGGCTCATAGACAAGGAAAATGAAATCATGAGGATGAATTCAAGAGTTTATTAGAGACACAACGTTTTGGTCGTGGACATTTATGAAGCATCAAGTCTTTATACTAAAACCACAGGCTGCAACACCCAATCAAAATCTGTACAACACAAATGAATATAGAAAAAAATATATACAAAATATTTTTTCTATATAAGATTAAGATTAATAAGTGTGACAATAAGCCAGAAAATACCAGTCCAAGTCTCATATCCAAACTGGGAATACTCTCATAACCTTGACGAAAAAAAAATCATACTTCTGTTGATGAAGACAAGGACAATAAAATCAATTATTGTTAAGAAAATATTAAATAAATAGTCGATGTTTCAATCGAAAAAGTCTCAAGTAAAAAGTCTAATGTTTCATAACAGGGCCCAAGTTTTAATACAAAAATAGTGAAAATAAACATAAAAATATTGAAACAAGAAAACAAGAAATGATCTAAAGAACAAACACAATCAAAGATGAAAGATTTTTAAAATGTCAAACTGGGAGAAATGATCAGAATATCAGACATGAGCCGTTTGTCCTCCGTCATGAATTGGAAAGTGACATTTAGCTGTTTTTGCCTCATGGACTGGATTTGTTATCAGTGAACAGTGTTCTGAGTCTGTTCTTTCCCTGAATGAGTTATTGACCTGATTGGAAACTGCTGCTGTGTTCAGCCGTGGATCAGGAAGCAGGCAGTGGTGAGAGAAGCAGAGAACAAAGCGGAGGTCGGCGGCGGGTGGATGGAGGGATTTGGAGCGATTTAGTGCGAGTCGTGACAATGACTGAATGAGGGGAATTAGAGACGGAGCATGACACGACTGAAACCAGCAATTACACCCACGCAGAGGAGGAAGAGGAAGATCAGAGAAAAGAGGGAACCACTGTATGACTGAGAGGGTGAAAAGACACAGACAGGACATTTATTGTAGGACCTTTTCTTTTTCTCCGACCTGTTGCCAGCAGTGATGATCAGCCAGCTGGACGACGCTTCCATCACTCAGCAGTCTGTCTTCATTTCCAGCCTTATTTCCAAAAACACTTTCCAGGACTTGAACCGCCGACACTGAAGTGTCACACAGCTTCAGAGCCGCCAGCCTGCAGTCTGTCAAAGACCTCATTTATTTAAATCAGGCTCATGGTCAAATTTCAGTTGTAGTGTGGTGTGTACAGCTGGAATCACTGAGGAAACTTAAAGTTGACATGGAAAAGTTTCTGTTTCCAAACCTGAGAGGACAGAAAGAAAGAGAGCAGAGTAACAGATGAAGTGTGTTTCTAGGAATTTTGGATAAAAATACCTAAAACGCAGCATTAATATCGAGATTGAAAGTTCAGCTGTGAGCTTGACAACGGGGGATTACAAAATATGAATTTAGTAGAGCAGCTACTGAATGGACCTCGTGGAGCTTTTGATCGTATAGCATGATCTTCCTCAGCAGATGGAGGCACCCAGCTGTCATGGAAACTGAACTTTTAAATTCGATTTTTAAGCCAACATGGACGAGAAGTCCTTAAAGTGCTCAAGCAAATTGGAAACATGAACATCTACAATTCTGTGACAACTGGGCAAACTCCATCTGCTGAGGAAGACCATGTGGTATGACTGAAAGCTCTAGAACGGTTACTGAATTGACTTTGTGGTGATATTGTTTTGTGAACTGCTGTTTCCAGGATCAAGAATATAATTTCAGAGTCCCTAAATAATGATATTGGTGAGATCATCATTAATATCATTTAGGATCTGCCCATTTTCTTTAGTAGTTCTCACCATTAACTTTTAAATTTAACTTAAAAGCCTCAATATGCTTCAAACGAACTAGTCCGCATGACGAGTCGTCCGACCACGTCCAAAGTGTTTCTACCTGTTCTGAATGTCCACACCTCCTGGCTGCATCCCGCTGCCTCTCTGCTCTCCCTCTAACACCTCTGTGTAGGTTCATGATCAAAACTGTGGACTCACAAAGACAGAAATATGCTTACGCGCTATTTTTGTCAGCATTATAAAGCCAGGCAAATCAGACAAATGGGGATTTCAGTCAGTTTCTCCTCAAAGACATTCATGCTGAACTCTGTTGTTCACATGAAAAGTGACAGAAGTAGTTGTGTGAAGAAGAAAAACATTTTGTTGATGGAGGGAAGTTTGAGAGACTGTTTGACAAACCAACAAGTACTTAAGTTTGAAGCACACTGAGACCTGAGAAATACCCGTAAATAAATATATTTATCCGTTTTATCCTTCAGTGAACTTCAAGGCTCTAAAGAAGTAATTAAAGTCTGAGGCAATGAAAACAACAGACAACACTTAACGAGATAAATAGTTCATTATTTCTGTCCACATTCAGACTGGTCGATAATTAAGATTTTTTTTTCTTTTTCTTTTGGCACCTTCATCCAGCAGAGTTTCTCTTCATCCATCCAGTTTGGCTGCTTTTCACCTCTCAGTTTAAAATCCATCCATCTAGTTTTGGTCGCCTGTTGTCACGTTGTAATCGGCAAAAAATAATGAGGGTGAATAAGAGAATACGAGTAAACTGAATTCTCTTTTCTTGTGAGGAGCGTTCACATTTCTTGATGCTGTTCTGACCCTCCACCCTCCCTCTGCAGAGATCGTGGACCGGGTGGTTCTGGGCGAGTGGCCCTGCCTTAGACCGACCATCGACCCGCAGAGTCACAGTCCTGAGCTGGGTCAGCTGATGCAGCGCTGCTGGGCCGAGGAGCCGACAGAGAGACCAGAGTTCAACCACATCCGCCTGCTGCTGCGCAAACAGAACAAGTGAGTGCTTCAGCAGCAAGAGGAAGGTTAGCGTCGTGACGAGGTGGTATCTGTCTTTACATGTTTTTATTTTTAAATTCAAAGAGAGAGGTGGAACTTAACGTGACTGTCAAGTTGCTGTCCCGGGGTAGTGACGGGAAGTTCCAGTGTTACTGTTGCCTCGATATATACCCGGGTCCTGACTTCTGAATCTATTGAGTATTTTGAGTTTTCGAGTATTTGGTGCACACCCTTCAGGCCACAAGAGTGCAGGGCACACTAACATGAAATATGAAGCTACATCAAGATGATAACTTGTGTAATCAAGAAGTGTTTTACTGTAGTCACGGTGGAAACTCTGTTGATGCTTCTTGTGGATTATTTTTACAGTTAATAAACAAACATCTACCAACTTATATGTATGTTGTATCATGACAGCAGCAGAAATAAGAAATGAGCTGGAGACGATAAAAGTATTTATATATATCCTTTATTTAACCAGGTGAAAGTCTCATTTTCAAGAGTGACCTGGTCAAGAGAGCAGCATAAACATTGTTCCAACGATAAACAAAAAAACAACACAAACAGACAAGTACAACTGTTGCATGCTACAAACGAGTGAACACAATATCCAGTAAAAACAGTTTCAGTGAAAATTTAGGAGCAAACACATCGACCAAGAGTACTATTTTTTTGATCCTTTAAAACTGATATAAATCCCCCCATAGTGACCAGCTCTGACAATTTCAGGTCCTTCTGTACAGGAAGAAGGGGAGGCGTATTTAAAAGCTTTTTTGCCTAATTCTGTCCTAACTATGGGGATCAACATCTGTAGAACATTGCGACAGTGCAGGCCATATTGATTTTGATTTTTACATGTGTGTGCACAGATAAGACGGAACCAGCCCAAGAAGAGATTTATATATAAAAGCCAACCAATGTGAAAGTCTGCGGACATGCAGAGATGGTCACTCAGCAGCAGCATACAGAGTACAATGGTGTACGAGATTTCCACAGCCAGTAATAAACCGTAGAGCACAATAATTACAGTATCCAGCTTCTGTAAGCACTGGTCAGGTGCATTCATAAAGAGTAGATCATCATAATCCAATAAAGGTAAAAAAGTGTTACGTTGCCCGGAGGGAGAAACAGGATTTATGCCTAAAAAAGAAACTTAGTTTAAGTTTCAGCTTGGAAACAAGGTTTTCAATGTGTGGTTTGAATGATAAGTTCTGATCAATAATAATACCTAAATGCTTTTGATCATTTCAATTTCAACCCCTTGAGCAGTTGAGATCTTAGAAAGATTAGATGTTAACTCTTTGCCATTTGAAAATAGCATGAATTTGGATTTGTCTGCATTTAACACCAACTTAGGCCGAGTTTAATGGGACTGAATAACATCAAAGGCAGACTGCAGGAGTTCAAGGGTTTATATTGCTGAAGGGGATGAGCAATAGATAACTGTATCGTCTGCATAAAGATGGAACGCAGCATTTGCTTCCCAAATCAAAATGCAAAACAATTATTAACCCTAACAGGCACTAAACGTTGTCTAGCTATCGACCGAACTGCAGCATTTAGTCAACACAAACTCTGCAGGCACCAGTAATATCCACATGCTAATAGGCTAACAAGCTAGAAAGCACTGAGTCTACTGTCTGGTGCATGAACGAATCTGGCGAGTCCTGAAGCTCCCAAGCGGTCTCTTTGGTATTCTTCAGCTTACGGGCTGCAGTTCTCCGTGTACAGGAAGTGTTGAGGGCAGCGAGTCCTGTACAAGAGCAGCAGCCGAGTCAGGTGGAGTCCAGTAGAGCATACAGGTTTGTAACTGACCAGTCTCAGCTCCGAGGGGACCACCTGCACTGCTTAAAGCTAAACTTTGTAACACAGAACTCAGGTGAGTTTTTAACTGTTTAAGGTTGTAATGCTTCCAATTTTGATGGCTGGTGGTTAGTTTGGTAACATATAAAAGCCGCGTAGGTGGGAGAGCTTTTGCCAGTGCCAGATTTGTTTCATGTCATCCTCCTCATTTTCTGTCTAAACTGTCTTTTATTCACCTTAATTGAAGCCTGCGCGACTGACAAATCCAAGAATGTGTTTTCTGTTTTGGTGTGAGCTCCGGACTGCTCCAGCAGACACAAACTGGTCAACTTTCACCTGTGTTCAACGTTCACCTGTGAATTTGCATTTAAATAAAAACTGTGCTTTCTTAATGCATTTAAAGTTTAACAACAGAGGAGTCATTATTCAGATCAGCCCTTAAAACGCCTCTCAGTACTGTCTGACTTCCTGTCTGTGGCTCCAAGCCCATTGGTTCCAACAGATGTACATTTTTAAAAATATAGTTTCATGTTTAAAAAAGGCAGTGGTGGAAGAAGTATTCAGATTGTTTACTTAAGTAAAAGTACCAATACAACAGTGTAAAAATACTTGATTACAAGTAAAAGTATTGAAAGGTAAATGTACTTAAGTATAAACGTATTTGTTCAGCAGAAAAATGACCCCTGTGAGTGACGTACTGTTGTTACTTATACCGTGGGATGAGTATTACTGATGCATTAATGTGTATAATTTTGAATTTGAATTATATCATTTTTTTTATTATTTTGGTACCTGACCTGGTTTTTGTCATTTTATTATTTATTGTTTCCACAAAAGCAAAATAAACAAACATGAAAAACACTCCTAACCACGTCACAAGACATGAGAAAAGAGAAAATAAAGAAATATTCAAAGAGTTTGGGCCCATTTCTACAGTCAAAGATGATAATGACACATATCATAATTACAACAGCCGTTATTAATATAATTTAAGCACCTCGAATTATATTAAAATTCTGATTTTAAGCTCATCATATTGTATGTTTTTTATGTAAAAATAAAGCTGTCAAATAAATGTATTGGAGTAAAAAGTACAATAGTTGCCTCTGAAATGTAGAATAAAGCTGCATAAAATGGAAATACTCAGGCAAAGTACCTCAAAATTGTACTTCAGTCCAGTAATGGAGTAAATGCATTAAGTTACTTCCCACCACTGAAAAAAGTCTCAGTAATTTCCTAAAACAGCTGCTCACTGTAGTTTTTATCAGACAAACAGGAGGAAGTAGTGCATTTGTCGGGGACTATTTTCAGTGGCGGAGGTCCTCGTCTCCGTCTCTGTGCTCTTTGTGATGGAGTTTTAAACCAGCAGGAGGTTCTGACTTCTGACAGAAAGAGCTTCTGACTGCAGAATAGATCACTGGGTTCACTCTGTGTGAAGGTAATAACAGTCATCAGAGACACTTATCCTTTAACTCTGCGTGTTCAGGGAGTCGAGGACCAACATCCTGGACAACCTGCTGTCCCGTATGGAGCAGTACGCCAACAACCTGGAGGAGCTGGTGGAGGAACGAACACAGGCTTATCATGAGGAGAAACGCAAGGCTGAAGCTCTGCTCTACCAGATACTACCACAGTCAGTACTGCAGTACTACACATACTGCTGTACCAGATACTACCACAGTCAGTACTACACATACTGCTCTACCAGATACTACCACAGTCAGTACTACAGTACTACACATAC
>NTHP01000081.1:1440558-1453835 GCA_003416845.1 Oplegnathus fasciatus
TAATGCAAACCATGGAGTGATGTGCATTATTCTTCAATAAACACACACCTCACTGTGGATTATGCCTGCACCACAATAAACACCACATTGGTAATAAATCAACACTATATGATGCCAACCACGAGAGAAAGTGCTGCTGTTTTAGAGCCAGAGGAGCACAACCTCCTGAATCACAGATGGAACTGGGACAGATTTTGAGAAAATTCATCTTCATCATCTCATCTGGGTCCTCCATCAGCAAACAGGAAAATCTCAGTTTCCAAAATTCTAAATCATACTGATAAACCTGCAAATGGTGAAACGTATGAGAAATAGTAAATAATCAATATCAAGATTTAAGTTTTATATCCATCTGAAATCCCAAAGAACAAAATTCTTAAAATTCACCGAATAAAAACAGGTCTTGGAAGTCCTGCGGGAAAAATAACCGTTAAATTAGAATAAATTCTACTGATGTTAATTTGTGCGAAAACTAAAGTTCCAGCCAATGACACATTCATGTTACTTTTATTTAAGATGGTTAATAAACATTTTATCATTAAGGTACAATTTTAACATAAACATTGTAACAAACTGTTAATGCTCATGCACAAATGTATAAAACCAGGAAACAGACTGATGCAATTAACTCAGTAACTCTAAAAGTTACAGGTTAAAGGTGTAATGAGCAGGATTTTCCTAAAAACAATGTATAGACTCAAACAAAAATAATCCCTCTCAATCATCACTTCTGACCCACTAGAAGTGTGTGGTGGTGTCTGTATCTGCAGAGACCCTGCCCTCTGCCTGGATTATTATTTTGCTGTGTTTGGGACGTTTCTGGGCATCAACCTTTGGGCAGTGGTGTGTAGCCCCCAGCCAATAACAGCGCAGGGTGTGAGGGGCGGGACTCTATAAAAATGTAGCGACCAGTTCCCAGATCGTAAGTACGTGGGACCACCAGAAGCTTTGAGCCGGGGATCGAGGGGCCAACTTTGAATGTTGCGTTTACATTTTAATAAGTACACAGGATTGCTCAAATAATTAACTGCTGTAGATCAACAGAGAACTAGACTATTTTGATAACAGATTAATTAACAATGTACAAATCTGAAAAAATGTGCTGCTTTTCTCTGTTCCATGTCATTGTAAATTAATATTTTTTTACTGTCGGTCAAACAGAATATAAAATATGAAAACATCACTCTGGGTTCTGGGCAACTGTGATTTATATATTGATCCTGTGTAATTATTAAATTATATTATTTTATTCCATCAGTCTAGTTTCATTAAAAGTAGAAACATACATATATATATGATTGCTTCAAAAGCTACAAAAAATAGATATTTAGAAAAGGTTAAAAGGAAAAGGAAAACAAGACTAAACGTAGCTGAGATTGTTTGCAGATGATCTGTTATCATATTTAATAAAACACTCAATGAATATTCAAAAGAAGCTATAAAGTAAAAAATATATATATTCTGGTGACATTTAGCTTTACTGGTTGTTGAGAACTGTTAATGCTACGGAACAAGATTATCATATAGTGTTTAGATGTTCAGTTTATCAGCAACCCTGCAGCGGCCCGATCTGAATTAAGGTTTGCAGCAAGTCGAAGTATAACGACTACATGCTGAGAAGTCCAATATAATGACCCACATATTGCATATATGTTAATCATTGAATATTGATTTAGATGACAGAATATCAACAAATGTTAAACAAAAGGTAAAGTCCACTGTACATAAATAAAAACGTGACATAAGAGGCAATACTTACGTATTTGTTTGCAATGTAATATTATTCAACAAGTTTCGACTCCTGTCTGTAACTGTATTTGTATCACTTGTATGTACATGAAAAATAACAAAAGTAAACAGTTATTTTGAATCCAGACTTCCAAAATGGGAATCACTAGCACAAATACTACCGGCTATACTGTAGTACTACAAGTACTCCCAGTTTGACTGTTGATATAATAAACTACACCGTAGCAACCATGAAGTTGTCACTTACATACACTTAGCAAATACCCAAATTCCCCATAGCAACCATCCCAAAAACCTTTGCAACCACCTAGCAACCACCTTATGCCCTAGCAACCACTTGTAAACACAATAGCAAACACTGCAACTACCCAAGCAACCACCCTGAACACCATAGCGTCCACAGAGCAACGCCCTGTGGCATGAAAGCCATGTTTGCCCCCCTAGTAACACCTCAGCAACCACTTAGCAACCAGCTAGCTTCAACTTAGTAATCACTTTGAACAACTTAGGGAAAAAATCTAGCAACCACCTACTGAAGCCCTAGCAATCACCTTCACATAGCAACCATGTACCATCCACTTGTAAAAGCACTGGGATCATTAAAATATATCATTTGTATTGAACAGCTTGATACCTCAACATAAATGAGTATGACAAAGAAATTATAGTAAAATGTGATGTAAGAAACACCTGTAACATCTGTTTACTGTACATATCTAACAATGACCATTTTCATGGAGGTTACTAAAAAGTTCATGTGTAATAAAGTATAGTAAAGCTCATTGCATGCAAATAAGATAATTTGTATGCTATGAGCTAGCTTTCCACTGGTGACTGGACAGTATTGTATATACGAGTGGTTATTGGTTTAAATTGTTTTATAGCAAATTGTTTTGAGCTGTTTGCTCTCAATTTAAATCACTTTAATATAGTTGAATACGAATGTTAAATATCTGATTTCATATTAATATTGTTCAGTGAGACAACACCCCACCTACACCTGATCATTTTGATTGTTTACTTTGACCAATATAAGTGTGAATGAAGACTAATCAATAATCGATTAATTGCGTGCATTCCTTATTCAGTCTTTTCTTTGTTTCACCTGACACAGCTTCACTGAGGAGTCCTTACCCCACACCCTGAAAATTGGGTAGAGAGGCTCAGTGAATTTGGTGAAGAAGGTGTGCAGGTGTGTCAGCGACCTTCCAGAGGAAACCCTGTAGAAGGACAGGATGCCAGCCTCCCAGTCCAGATACACAGCCAGTCCACGAGAACCAGCCAGAGGGACGCGAAGGACGATGCTCTCAAAGTTATGATACGCGCGGTAGCCTTTATCAGAACAGTGCAGACTCCACGATATTCCATTGTATCCCATCACACAGTCATTTTCTGGCCCTTTGCGACTGATGCCCTTGTAGGTCACTCCGATCCCGGCCCATTTTCCTTCCCACTCCACCTCCCAGTAACAGTGGCTCGTCAAGCCCTCCTTGAACAGGACTTGGGCCCAGTAGTCAAACCTGTCAGGGTGATCGGCATATGGCTGCTCCTCGCTGCTCTGGGTAACTTTTTGGTTCTCGTCAGAGAGGACGAGGAGTCTGTGAGCAGTGTTGGGATCCATTGTAAGCTCACATGCATCTGGTGGCAGGAAGAAGTCAAGGAGTTAGACATCTATAATGGCAACCACAGCCACAGAATATACTTACTTCTGATTCACTGGCAGGTGTCCATATATCAGGAAACCTAAAACCTAGATCTGGTTTAAACTGCAGGTAACCATAGCTACAATATTGATGTTTCATGCTATGTTACCAGTTACTTACTAGTAAAACTAACCTACACATGGTTTGTTTTCACCTCGACATTTTCGTGTTTCAGGACCTCATTGTGTATTATAGCTCACATGTGGAAGTGCGATTTACTATATGAAAAATGTCCCCCTAACCACTATAAGAGTCAATTTCAGTTTCAAAATGTCAACACAAAAGTCTGTACTCCATTTCTAACTGACTTTTGCTTGAAAACTCACAACTTACATTGTCTCAGTCCTGGTTTAAACCAGCGTTCTGCATTGTGGTCGACTCTGTGGAGCAGATAGAAGCAGATGTTATCAGCCTGGATTATGTCCCAGGAGACATCACAGCAGTAAGAAAAAACAAACAAACAAACCCATTAAGACTGTGTTCCTCACCTGAGTTTGGTTAATTCACAACGTCCTTCCTCCAGAGCTTCAGAGATGAGCTTCACTCCTGACTCTCCCAGGTGATTGTAGCTCAGGTCCAGCTCGCTCAGGTGGGATGGGTTAGACTTAACTGCCGAGGCCAAGAAACCACAACCTTTCTCTGTGATGTTACAGAACGACAACCTGTGACAGAGACAGAATTCAAACTTAACTGGTGGTTGATACCTTTCATAACTATTAAACATGCATTAATATGAGCGCCTTGGTAGCCGAATGGTTACAGCACATACCACATGGCCACATGGTCGCAACTGTCGCCAGTTCGGTTGCATGTCATTTCACTGTTACTATCCAATAAAGGCAAAAAACATGCAATAGTCTTCTCTAAGTGATACCTGAGGGTTTCCAGTTTACAGCACACATCTCCCAGTCCAACGGAGAGCAGCTGCACTCCCAAGTCTTCAATGTCGTTGTCACTCAGGTCCAGCTCTCTAAGATGTGATGGGGGACAGCTCAGGACTGAAGCCAGGTTTTCACAGCATTTCTGGGTGAGACTGCATCGGTTCAGCCTGAAGAGACAAACAACATGGACAAATTAACACCTTGCAATATAAAGAAATCAAATACAATAACCCAAACTACAAAATCAAAAGTTACTACAAAGCTAAATCACACCTCTAAAAAAAATGGATTCTAAACTTTACAATGGTTTCACTTATTTCCAGGTTATATTGTCATGTCTTCTTCGTCATTCTGTATTATTTTGCACATGTAACTATTAATAGTGGAACGTTGTTGTACAGTTTGAAAAATTTGACACCTGCAAGTCTATACAAGTGCAACTGTCATAAAGTATAACAGTTGGTCAACCAGTATGTTTAGGGGATATTGAAACCTTGGTGACTGAAACATTTTTAACAAGTCAAATGTTGTGTGTCATACCAAAACCTAATACAGACATCAAGTGAAATGAAAGTAAAATAACTGATCAGAATCTGACGAAGGCACACTTGCTGGAACGTCAACAAATGGAATGAAGTCAATCTGATATAGTGCTGATAGGTACTTTTGCTTTTTGTATCAAGTTATTTTACTTTTTAGTTTCTCTTGCGCTAGTGCTCAGATCCCAACGCACATTCACTGTAGTTACGGATGTAAAAGGGAAGAAAATAGACTTGAAGTGTAAAAATACGCTTTGGGTTGTGGCTACGAGTGTATAGCATGAGTATACTGTGAGCCGTTAACGCAGCCTTTGTAGGCAGCTTGATTGATTAAAATAGAAGCGTATCTGTTCCGTCAGACACGCATGACAGATGACTGAAAAACTCCTCCTGTGTAGACACAACATTCAATTTGTTGGCCAAACCCACAAATGCTTGCACCATGACTTGCAAAGTTGTTGGTCTTCACAGTCTGTCTGAAATGTGGTCAATATATTGTAGAGTCATCGAAGTTGTGGGGTCTTTCCCAATGACTCACCTCAGCGTCTTCAGTCTGCAGTATGGGCTTTTGAGTCCGGTGCAGAGATGCTCGATTCCTGAGTCTTGTAGGCTGTTGTCACTTAGGTTTAAATGATTCAGCTCATTAGCGCTTGAGCTGAGCGTGGAGGATAGCTCCACACAGCAGTCTGCAGTGAGATTACAATCATTCAACCTGATAAACAGAAAAACAAAGTCAATTGGTTATCAAAAATCCACGGTGGACGCGATCTATGGTTCAACACATCCAGTGATAATTGTTAAAAATTAGTAATTAGAAAATCATTAAAGATACTTACATTGCTGATCTGGATGCTTTGATGGCTGGTAGGAGCTTGACAAGGCCTTCTACTGTTCTGGAGTATTTCCTGAGGTGGATCTCCTCTGGCTTCTCTGGTGAGGTCAGCAACACAAAGCCCAGAGCTGCCCACTGAGCTGCAGAGCACTGGTCCATTACCAAGTCTCGGTCTGAGTCCAAGTGGCACTGGATCTCCTCCACCAGAGAGTTGTTGTTTAACTCATTCAGACAGTGGAAGAGATTGACGTACCTCTCTGGAACAGAAGTCTGACCAATTTTCTCCTTGATGTACTGGATGGTTTCTTCATGACTTTGGGAGTCGCAGGCTTCTACCAGAATCTTCAGACCTCTGAGCAGACCCTGACTGGACTCCAGAGAGAGTCCGAGGAGGAAACGCAGGAAGAGATCCAGGTGGCCATTGTCACTTTGTAAGGCTCTGTCCACTGCAGCTTTGTGCAATTCAGATACAGGCTTGGTTCGGGCCATCTGTTTTTTGATCATCAGGTTTACACCATTGACCTTGTACATCACATGGACGTACAAAGCTGCGAGAAACTCTTGGACAGACAGATGCACAAAGCAGAAGACTTTATTCTGCATACAGGACTCTTCCCTAAAGACTGTGCACACTCCTGAGTAGACAGACACTTCTTTGACATCAATACCACAGTCTCTAAGATCGTCCTCGTAGAAGATCAGGTTGCCTTTCTCCAGCTGATGGAAGGCCAACTTCCCAAGTGACATGATCACCTTGTTATTCCCTCGAGAGTCCAGCTGGTGCTCTTTGTTGTACTTGACATGACTCTGTTTGGTCTGATGTGCCAGAAAGTGGATGTACATCTGAGTCAAAGTCTTTGGCATTTTTCCTCCTTCTGCTTTGGCACAGATTTTTCCCAGGACAATAGAGGAAATCCAGCAAAACACCGGCACATGGCACATGATGTAGAGACTTCTTGTCGACTTTATGTTTGCGATTACTCTTCTGGCTAAGTTTTCATCATCAATTTTCTTGTGGAAGTACTCCTCCTTCTGTAGGTTGTTGAAGCCTCGTATCTCAGTCATGCGGTCAACATACAATCGAGGGATGCAGCTGGCTGCAGCAGGTCGAGTAGTTATCCACAGATTAGCTTTTGGTAGCAGCTTACCTGCAATGAGGCTTGTCAGCAGCACATCCACTGAGGCTGACTGTGAAGCATCACAACATCTCTCATTTCCCTTGAAATCCAGCGGGAGTCTGCATTCATCGAGACCATCCAGTACAAACAGAACTTTGCACGTCTTCAGGTCTTTGATTTCAGATTCTTTCAGGCCTGGAGAGAAGTCATACAGGAGCTCCATCAAACTTCTTCTTTCATTTTTAAGCAAATTCAGCTCCCTAAAAGGAAGTGAAAACACGAGCTGGATGTCTTGATTGGCCTTCTCCTCGGACCAGTCCAGCATGAACTTCTGTGCCAACACAGTTTTGCCGATGCCTGCTATCCCTTTGGTAAGCACCGTTCTGACTGGTTTACCTTGTTGCTTGGGGAAGGGCTTGAAGACGTCCTCACACCTGATCAGAGTTTCTGAAGACTTCTGTCTGTTGAACGCTGTCTCAATTTGTCTCACTTCATGTTCATTGTTGACCTCTCCACCGTCCCCCTCTATCAGATAGAGCTTCGTATAAATCTTATGAAGAGGCACAGGCCACTGCTCTGTAGTTTTGTCTTCCAATAAGTACTCATTTTTCTTCTTCAGTGAAGATCTGAGTTTCTTTTGGTACATGGCAACTTCTCCATAATGACCTAACAAAGAAATGTGTTACATCAATAACAAGAACAATTTGTTATGTGCTTATCCCTTTTGTTACCCATCCCATTCATTCTGATGAGGTTGTAATGCTAATTACATTAAATTCTTTACCACTAGTGGGGCAAAATAGAAAGGAAAAACTTGATTGGTGCAGCCGACTAATAGACTGACAAATTGTCAAATTAAGAAACTTAATGTATGACATTTATTGAACATCAATGAGCAGCTTCAGTCAGCTCTCCTAACAAACACAAACTAGCATGGTAACATGCAGTCTCTTACTTTGCTCAAGTGTGCGAGCATGTTCATCCTCATTCATGGTCCTCAAGATATGGAGGGCAATCTTCAGAGCTGCTTCATTTGTTTCATCATCAAACTCAACCTGTTGATCATCAAGTACGACGTCCTGCTCGTCTTCCTCAAACAATCCTTTGTGTTTTGCAGAAAGGACCTTCTTATGTGTTTTCAGAGCTTTCTTTACAAAAGCCATGGCTTTAGATTCAAACACCTGACAAAGACCATAAAATGTTTTATTAAACTGTTATAATAATAATTAAATTAATTTCATATCAGTATCCTGTTCTCTCAGGTGTACGTCTACATCATAAATCAGTTTTATTTTGAGTTACAATGTTACTGCAATGATACTATGATTTGCAACACCACTCTGCGTGTTTTTGGGTCAAGTTCACTAGAGGATTGGTGAGATGTGTTGGTATAAATTACTTAGTTTTAGATAGGTCAGTGCTGAGTCACCGTCTGGTAAAACAATGTCATGTATACCTTTACCATTGTGCAATTGTCTAAAAAAGGGGGAATTTCTGACAGTTAACAAGTTTGTGAACTTTGGAAAAAGTGTGACTTGCAGAAACTGTAATAATAAGCAAAAAATAATAAATGACGCATTTTAGTTGCAGATTAGTTGATATGACATATAACTACCTACCTTCAGGGTGTCCTGGTTCTGCTGAATGCTTGATGTAGTCTGGCCACTGAAAAAAGTTAGAGTCAGTAGCCAAAAAACATTTTTTATCAAAGCATGCATTAGTTTTTGTTGTCCCTTTTGATGTAAACATTCCACATACTGCACAATGAAATTAAAAAAAGAATGGAAATTATCTTTATTTGAAATCTAAATGTGCAGTAGTCTGGAATTGCAGTTTTTATTCAACATTCCTTCACAGTTTTGAAACTCAACTGTGAATCAAAACAACTACATTTATCTGCAGGGTTTCATGAATACTATATAATACTATTGTGGTCCCAAGACAGAGAACATTTCTAACCACAACTACTAAAGCTAAATGAGGGAATCTCTAAATGCTGGTGTCAATGCTGAGAAATCTTAGAATATCAGTATAATGCATAATGTTGATCTGAAAGTACTTGACAATCTTACTTTGTTTCTGACGGTTTGGGTTCACTGCTGAAGAAAGGAGGATATTCCCTGGAGTTATCACTCTCCGCCGACAAACTGACCGTTGAAGACGCTGATCCTCCCTTAGATTCACTCATCTTCTTGACTTCAGTGAATCTGGAAAGATGAGTTACAACGTGGACTACAACAGATGTTTTGGCAGCATCGAAACACACCATGATTTGACACAGCTTTGTCATAACAGAAACACATCAAAACATTTTGTATGTTGAACTGTTGTACAGATTATGTTATTGTATCCACTTTATGGTATTGCATTCAGTTGCATTATTTATTTCTATTAGAGTCTAGAGTCACATGATGCTGCCAGTGGTTCGAGGTCACTTCCTGAGCAGAGTAAGGATGGTTTGACATGAGGGCAGCTAACTCCTTTCATTTTTATTCATTTCTAACCACAACAATTAAAGCTAAATGCCAGAATCTCTAAATGCTGGTCCCAGTGCTGAGAAATCTTAGAATATCAGTATAATACATGATGTTGAGTATATAATCTGACAGTACTTGAAAATCTTACCTTGTTTCTGACGGTTTGGGTTCACTGCTGAAGAAAGGAGGATATTCCCTGGAGTTATCACTCTCCGCAGACAAACTGACTGTTGAAGACGCTGATCTTCCCTCAGATCCACATTCACTCATCTTCAGGCCTTCAGTAAGTCTGAGATAGAGATCAGTAACACTTCAGACACTGCATTAAGCTTTGTAAGCATGTTTCATTTTTGTTCTTAAGTTATTAAAGCCTCTATATAATAGTGTAGAGAGCTGTTTCACGCAGACAAGCTCAAGCAAGCAGAGTGTACACTACAGTGCTAGAAGGAGAAAGAAAGTGAGTATCAGACTTACATTTATCAGCTAGAAACCATGTAGTAGGATGATATGTAATGTTGCTCTGTGTCTGCTGGATGGTCAGTTCTTTGGAAACACTTTAGTCTGAACTCAACAAGCTGCAGAGCTGCTCCTACAGTATTTCAACAAACAGTGAACAGTTAAATTTATATTTGGCTTCCATTATTTTTATCCAGTAGTGTGTTTTTTCCAGTAAAAGTGATGAATGTACCTGTTTTTGTTTCATCTTGTCTGGCTCCCTTGGCTTGGGTTCTCTCCTCACCTGCACATGGACATTTGGTTTGATCAATGTTTGTCTTTTATTATGACATATTCATTGTGCAAACAAATAAATAAGCACCTGAACATAAACACCTTTACCAAGCACAACATGGTAATGTGATTAATTTCCAACTTAATGTGTTGACCAGGACCAACAAAAGCAGTGGTAGTAACACAGTAGGCCCTTTTCCAGAGCGGTTTCAGTAGTATTATGTCATGCAGAGAAGAAGGCAGAATTTTAAACACAGTGCACTCCTAAAAGAATGATAAATGAAATCAAAAATTGCACAGAAGGATTGCACTTACTCTAGTGAAGTTTGCAGAACAGCTTGACATACTCTGGCAGTGAAAAAGATATCCAGTCTGCGGAGGCGGGTAACAAACTGTGAGAAGTGGTCATGCGGTATATACCAACACTTCTTTATTTTGGTGTCCTCTTTACTGGGAAACAGAAGTGAGCTTATTAGAATAATATAAAGTTCCTGTACAATACAGGATGTGCAGTAAATACTACATTACTAAAGATGCTCTATGTTTGTTGAGACTACAGCTATAGGCTGTGTGACAACTGCTCTGTGGTATATTCTGAGGCTGCATTTTGTACTGAAAAATGTTTAATATTTTCTCTTCACCTTTGCCAGTAAATGGAGTTTTAGTGTGTTAATACACATGTTAGCATTCAGCTCAAAGCACAGCTGGGTTGAGGTTGATAAAGTACATTTTAAGCCAGAGGTTTTCAAACTGTCAGGTGCCTCCTGAGTGGGGTTGCAGAGGGAGAAATGAGAGGGAAATATACAGTGTGAGGTGAGAGGGACAGGTGCATGCAGGTATACACAGTGTTGCAGTTGGAGCTGCAGTAGTGACACACAGCTCATGGAGCTGATTAATGTACTTTATAACACTTGGCTTCTCTGAATCATAACTCAAATCTGAACACACAGATAGAAGTGATACACATATTCTTAGATTCAGTGTTACTTACATTTCCCGAAGATATCATTATCTCTAATATTGTAAATAAACATCCATTTGCTTAGAAATCATAGAACAAGATGCTCCTTATAACTGCAGAATCACCATGTTTCTAAGTTTTCTTCTGTATCAAAGTAATCCAGTGATAGTTGTGTGTAAATCCGTGGGTACGTTGTGATCAGGAACTGCTAATAGCCAAATTCCACGTACTTTTAATGGTGACAATTTGCCAAAATGTAATCATATATATATATATATATATATATATATAATATAAATATATATATATATATATATATAATATAAATATATATCAGATATGTGACTTACATTAAATAGAAAACTGATGCACTTTTTAAAAACGGAAAAACTGTCTTGTCTAGGTCATTTTTATAATGTATGTCTCTGTTCTGTTATTGTGCAAAACACATTTATTCTTATTTTCTGTTGTTTACGAACAGGTACAATATGTGGTAAGCAGCAATGACTTGTCTGTCCTGTGAGAGGTCTTTATTTATGTGTGGTATTATAATGTGTATCATGTAATCCCATGTGGGATGGGCTCTTTCAAGTGTACCCAAAAATCAAAAAAAAGAATTATATAAAAAGGTCAATATATGAGAATTAGCACAGGAAAAAAAAACATTCAATCCATCAGAATATGTGGCATAAATTAATTGTGCATAAATAACACAATAAGGAACATTAATGAGTGAAATGCTTGTGTTAAATCTAGACCTCACACATTCATACATTAAATTTGAGAAACACCTCTGCTCAGACTTACCAACAGTCTTGCAGAACAAAAAGTGGGAATATCTTGAATTTCTAATTATTATTGCAAAACATTATTCACACAAATGTAGATTCTGCAAATCACCTCCCGTGTTTTTTTAAGTGTCCCCCTTTTCCCGTGTTTTTGCAAGACAATTCATGATGTGATTTATTTTTTGTATTTTACTCTAATGGCATTGTTTCTGTTTGAGTTAATAAAGTAGAAAAAATGATCAAAAATAAGTAAAAGACTTGGTCTTTATGCATATTATAAAAATTGCATTTTCTTCCTGGAGACACTGAACAAAGAATGAATGAAATATAGTTCTTATTATGGCAAAATATCACATATTTGTCATATTTTTGAAGGAAATAGAATATAATATTGTCACAATGTCACTTCCTCAATAAAATGCTGTTAAAACCACTTTACTTGTAATAACTGCTTGTGTTTATTTTCATGCATTCGTCTTTTATCTAAAACTGTTACTCCACCCCAGGTGTATTGTCTATTCCTGTGCTGCTCACTAGATGGCGCTGCCTACCTGCACTGTGGTCACAGTTTGTTGTTGTTCAGGCTTCAGACCAGCTGGGCCGCTCCCTCTGGAGACAGTAACAGAAAGTAGACCACAGAAATGAATATTTACAAAGCACACGTCTTTCTTCTTATTGTAACATTGGTCATTTGCAAACTAAAACATTCAGAAAAAAACAAATTTGAGGGAAAATCGATTTAACAACAAAACACAATGCAGCGTTACAAAAGCCAGAGTGCAAATGCTGCAGAGAAACACAGCGATGATCCACCAAACATCTCTCTGAGGCTCTGAACCGTTTGGTTACTTAAAACATCCGAACCAACCTCACAGATTTCTCTTTATTGCACATTTACTGTTACAAACTATTCTCCCTAAACTTTCGTTACTGTGAAGGAGGACAACTCACCTGCAAACCGCGCGCCAGCAGACTGACGCAGATAGAGAAGAGAAGGGCGGTTAAGTGTCGAGGTAAACAAGTCATACTTTCACTTTCGTGTCCCCGAGGGTGAGCTGGGTTTATATAACCCAAATACCCTGCACAGCTGTCACTGCACCGACTTTGTTTACAGGTTTATTTTCAGCAGTACAGACCTGACACTTGAACCTAAATAAAGCATCTTTTTAAAGGCTTTTTACTGCTTTGATCGATGTCCTATCCTAGGGCCTTGTTAGAAGAACATTAACTGTAATTTCTTACTCTGAAAACTTTGCAGAGGTTTCTGTAATTCTTTCAGCCCTGAATACAGTCTGCAGACTTTCCCCCTGGGCTGAATACAACCTCCAGGTAAGGCGGCCTGAGAGGCGAAACCCAGGGCAAATTATACATCTAATTTCTAACTGTAGCTTCTTCTTATTGCTGTGAGAGCAAGAGGATAATGTAAGGCGACAGAGATGCATTTTTATCTGCTCAGCTTCTTTTATCTGTAGCCAGTCAAGAGGCCACTGTGAGGGGGGG
>NTHP01000081.1:1453852-1464351 GCA_003416845.1 Oplegnathus fasciatus
GGGGGGGGGGGGGGGGAAGAGGATGTACAGACTGAATAGTTTCACTTTCTGCAACATAGGCGTACTTGTTGGTGGTCAAATCTGTAACAAAACATCATGTTATAAATGTATTTTATTGTACATAAAATCTCAGAATAACAAGCAAATATTGCTGTGAAATAAATGTAGTGCAGTAAAAAGTATATTTATAGAAGAAGTATAGAAGCATAAAATATAAATACTCAAGTACCTCAAAGTTGTACTTGTGTACAGTTCTTGAGTAACAGATCGGACTCACCTGGTGACACCTGAGGATCCCTCTGTGCATCCTGGAGTGAACTGCAGTTTAAATTTCACATTTTCAAATCGTTCAATGACTGATATTGACATCTAATAAAGAATCTTAGGTCTCAACTGAAAGACGGGCTGAGAAAAATCACAAAGGCAACAAATAAACTGAACCGATTCTTCAGTGTTTCAGATAATACAACTGTTTAAAAAGTGAAACTATGAGATTGGGGGAAATTATGCTTGTCATTTAAGTTATTTTCTCTCATTTCCACAGAAAAGTTATGAGTTTTCCCCCAGATTTTCCCGAAGACTGCTTAGATGCAGATTGTAAAGGCAGCTTCAGTTTCACAAAAGATTCTTGTTCACACATTGCAGATGCATTTGAGTCCTACGAGACTCTTGCATGCGGGTCGAAAGTATCGAGTTTATTTTAAAATAAGCGAATGCAAATCACAGCTTGTAAACCTGGTGACCCCTGAGCAGTGAATGTTTTACACACAAATTTCCAACCACTTTAAGACAGTTTTGTTCAAAAAAGGTACAATTTTAATCAGTAATTAAATTACTCGGAACAATTAATTTGAGGAATTTAAATTGTAAATTAATGACTAACAGAGCAAAACAGAAACAAACAAAAACTACACAAAACAAAATGTGACAAAATAATGAGTTAAAGTGTGTTAATCAAAAATAGCTTCACCTGATTAGAAACATATGTACAAATTTTAATCCAGAAATAAAAATGTGATGTCCTGTGAGTCCAAAGCAAAGACCAGATTTGGCTTTAATAAAGAAAATGTCTTTTTCTTTTGCTGTTCACTTCGTCCACTGTCTTTTTTCTCATAAAACATAACTTGATGAACACTGCTGAGCTAATCTGAAAATCTATAAACAAGTCACACATTAATAAAAAAAAACATAATCATGTATAAAACTGTTTTGTATGAAAACAAACGGATATGAAACTAATGAAAAAGGAGTTTTCCTCCGTGATGTGTTGCAGCGATTACAACTTCATTCTTCTTCAGATCTTCATGTGATGAGCTGTGAGGAAACATTTAAAGAAGCATGAAGTAATAACAACAAATAAAAAGAGGAACATCTGAGTTTTGTAATAGCGCAGACAAACACAAATGACTTTGAATCACCACAGGAATTCAACGTCGCCTCACAAGTTTACAAGTCAACCTCAGGATGGGTAATATGGATACCACCTTCTCTACAAAAACAAGCTTCTGTACCTTTTATATATTGATAACTAAAGTTATATTGTTAAGTTTCTGTCAATTGAGAATCTTTTTTGTATATAAAAGCAGTACAACTACAATTATTTACATTATACTGTGTATTGATTATTTTCTCGATTAATCGTTTGGTCTATATTGATGCACGTTCCCAGAGCCCAAAGGGACATGCTCAAACGTCTTTGTTTTGGACTGTTGGTCGGACAAAATAAAATATATTCAGTTTACTATCAAAGAAGACAAAGAAAACCAAAAAATATTCACATTTGAGAAACTGGAACCAGTGAAATGATGACATTTTTGCTTAAAAAATGACTTAAATGATTGTGAAAATTGGTGCAGATTAACTTTCTGTCGATCAACTAATCGATGATGAACTAATCGCTCCAGCTCTTCCTGTAATGTTTTCACGTCCTCACGTAGGAAATCATTGGTTGACTTTAGGTTGGATGACACAATGCTTAGATCCTGTGAGACCATAGAAATGTGTCAGTTTTGCCGTGTCGTTTACACTGAGGTGGATAATAACCAGATGGGAATCCCCATTTTCATTTAAAGCTGTGGCTGGTAACCTGTATAAAAATAACTTTTAGTCATATTTGCTAAAACTGTCACTATGTCCTGAGACCATTGTAAAAACAACCAATCAGAGCAGGAGGAGTATCTGACGGCGTCTCCTGCTCACGCTGCAGGCAGCTCCCCTCCTCTGAGCATGCGCAAACTCGGAGCAGACGCAATGGCGGACTTGTAAACAACCATCGAACAAACAAGCAATGAGAAAACAACAGCTTACAGGACAAAGGCAAGTAAACAGAAGAAGACCAATGAAGAAAATCAGCTAAAAAAGAGGGACCTGGAAGTTGCACTTGTTCAGATTTTCAGAAGTCCACTCTCTTCTCAAACCTACTGACTGTAGCTTTAATTCAGTGAATTCAATACCTGACAAATCAAAGTGTCAAAATGTTTCTCAATGAACTGCAGCACTGCCAGCAGGTTCATACACGTCCATACCTGTTATTTGTTCTGCTCAGAGTTTACTCCACAACATCTGCCTAACATCTCTGTTGGATCAAATCATTGCTCTGTTTAATTTATGGGGAGCTTTCAATCAATTAATCAAGTTTACTGATATAGCACATTTGCGCTCCTGAACGCTCTCTGTGGACTCGTCCTCCAGCTGTAGTCAGGCGGTGCGTTCGTGTGTTTTGAGGGGAGGAGCTTTGAAGGGAGACCTGAAGGGGGGGCGGTCGTATACTTTCAAAATCTAGCTTACTCGTGCTGGTTTCTTCAACATTACCAACCCTAGCTTTAAGATAAACAGGTATTACAGTAAAATGGAATAAGATTAGAAGGTATTATCATTATTAAAAAGAGAATAATAATAATACTGATTCTAAAATTCAGTACAATGTGTGGATGTTTTGTCTGACTTCTGCCTTCTTCATCCAGTCCGTCCGTCTGTCCACCTACTTTGGTCCGAACTGAAATATCTCAACAACGGATGGACGTTGACTGGTGATCCTCTGACTTTTCATCTAGCGCCACCATCAGGTCAAACTTTTAATTTGTCTAATACTTATGACCAAACACCTGCAGAACTAATCCCGTCAGCCTCAGCTGTACTTTGTGTTCACTGCTGGTGAACATGGTAAACATCCAGCCTCACCGAGCTGCTAGCATGGCTGCAGACTCCTAAATTAATACTACATACTAACTCTACACAGTATGTACTGTAGTACATACCGTCATAGTATATTGTTTTAGCATTTAGTGTACAAAAATATCAACATACTAGACATCAAAATGTTTTCCCTGAGATTTAATACTTTGAGATTTTTATGGAGCCTTTTCACCACCACCCACACTTGATCTAATTTCTTTACTTAAATTTTCCTCCTTTTAGCGCACATCAACAGTACACTCAGTATGCATTATGTCTGGGTTGAGTATACTTTATTTTGTCACATACTAAAACCTGCTTAGAATCAGTATGTGGTGTGGATTTGGGACACAGCATTGGTCTTGTTTGGATGGCTGAATATAGTTATATAAACTATGCACAGTATAGTTTGTACACTGATAAATAACAGAAGCAAAGAGGAAGTTAACACAGTATCAGGCGTTGCTTAGATACCATGAGGTCAGTGGTGTGTTGCCTGTCACAGCACTGCGGGTGCAACAAGAAGTCCTTAAAATATCCACCCTGCTAAATGTGTCAATGCACCCAAACAGTCGTTAACAACTGTGAAAGCCTGACTTCTAGAATCTAAGGGCTCTATGGAATACTGTTTGTGTGTCTGTGTGTAGGGCTGCTGCACACGACGTTTTTTTTCATTATTGATTAATCTGGCAATTATTTGATAAATTAATCAATTAATTGTCATTGTCATCATGATTACAACTGACAGAAATATTTCCAGACAGTGAAAAGCAGCTTGTTCTCCTGAATCTGAAAGAATGTGGGCGAAGCAGTGTTTCTACATTCTTCAGTGTCAGCAGAAGAACACAGCTGCTTAGTTTTCATCTCTGTTGTTGCTCTCCTTCCTTCCGGAGTCGTTTCCTTTAGATTGTTAACAGTGAGGGTTTGTTCCTCAGTGTGCACCAGGGGCAGGAAGTGATCTATGATCTGTATCGCCCTCTGCTGTACAGCAGTGGGACCTGCATATTGTTTCTCAATACTGTATGTCTCCACCTCCTGTCATAATGTGGACTCTACTGAATGCAGATTTCAGTCCATGTTTTGATACGAGTATTTCTTCACCTCTGAATCTCTTGATTTTTTTTTAATCAAGTGACTAATCATTGAATCTATAAAATGTCAAAAATAGTGACAAATGTTCATCACAGTTTCCCAAACTGAAGTGTTCAAAAAGTCTCGTTTCATCCGACCAACAGTTCAAAAGCCAAAGATATTCAGTTCACTTTGATATAACAAGAGAAACTGGAGAAACCAGAGAATGTTTGACAATTTCACCTGTTAAATAACCCCAACAATTAACTGATTATCACAACTGCTGTTGATAAGAGACTAATCATTTCAACACATTTAACAAAAATTGTTAAAACGATGACCTTAGATTGAGAGTTTTTTGTGCATCAAGGAAATCTGAGACAAGAGGGTAAAAGTGGGGCAGTTAATACTGCAAACACCGCTATAGATGGCACGTTTTGAACTGTGCACTTTTATACAAAGACAAACAAAAATAAACATTAGGCGGTAATTTTCCATTCCACTTCAATATAAAAAAAATAATTATTTTACTCCTCCTGAATGCATTTCGATTTTTAACACAAGAAAATGTATAAATGGTCAGAGGTTCAAATGAATAGCCGAAATCAGTAAATAACTCTTAAATGGATCCACTGAAGTAAAAAATAAACCAAGAACAAGCAGGACGACGAGCGTCCCATGAACTGAACATGGTGTTGATTTAGGTGTGTGTGTGTGTGTGTGTGTGTACTCACAGATTTGACGGTCTGTTTGATGTAGTCCTTCTTGGTGGTCAGGTCGTGGTCTGGGTAGGTGTCAAACACCTAAAACACACAGGAAGGAAGCGTTGTTTTCCATAAGACAAAATAAATTATTAATTTATTCTAAATAAATTAATTTCTTTCAGAATATACAATATAATGCTGCTGGAAAATTACGAATTATTTCCTACTTCACTCACTGCATGATATATAATGTAAAGAGTGCACGAGTCAGTGTGAGCGTCCTCTTACCCTCTGGCAGATCTGTTTCATGGTCATCTCCTCCAGGTTGGCCTCCTTCAGCAGACTCTGCACCGTCTCCTTCAGCTGCTCGTCGGTCGGCGCTTTCTTGATCATCTTGATGAGCGGCTCATCGTCGTCTGAACTGTCCTCTGCTGCAGGTAAAGACAGAAAAGGACAGAGAAAAATGAGAAAAAATGTATTCAGTCAAACTCAGAATTTAATGTCTCTTTAAAGAAGGCAGACAAGACAACACTAGGCCTAATATGGAAGAATTAAAGGTTTGCTAGGTGCTGGAGGGGCATTAAAGGCTCCGATTGAAAAAACTATAGTATCACTAAGCTAACCAGTGAGGTAAATGTAAAATTGTAATTATCTATAATTACCTGTGTAGCCCTCATTAGTATGACCTCACCTGTGTTTGTGTTGTTTTTGCTGTTGCTGCTACTGTCGGCCTTCTTGGTTTTGGCGGCAGGTTTGGCTGGAGCTGATTTCTTCTTTTTGGGCTGTAAAACAACAAACAAACATCAGCCAAACAACATCACATCTGAGAGCCGAGCTTCACCAAGGTTAAGAAGAAGAAGCAGAGGAAGAAAAAGCAGAAGACCACTCAGTTGTACTAGCAGCAGATAACAAGACAAACAGCAGGGAAAACAGGGTGTACATCAGAAAAAAAAGCTCATGGGTGTACATTACTGGACATTACACAACCACACAGGAGAATGCTAAACAAAAATCTAAATCAAAATACATGACAACATTTTTTTTTTATCGCATCAGACTTTTACCTTCTCATCAGCTTCACTGTCGGCATCAGATTCCGACTCATCTGAAACTTCCTTCTTTGCTCTCTTTTTAGGAGGACCCGTCTTCTTCGCTGGTGTCCTCGGTCTTTTCACCGGTGCTGATTTCTTGGTAGCCGACTCCCCTCTTCCTGACTTCGATTTGGGAGACTGAAACAAAATGTTTGAAGATTAAAAACTGAAATGATGACTCAAGACTGAAAGCTGGATGGATGTAAACAATGCTGGATTTAAAATACTTTAAAAAATGTGTTTTGGTGAGAAACTCTAAATGTAAAGATAACTTTTGTTTGTTTTGCAAGAAAACTCCACAGGACCCCTTTAATAAAACAAGGACTTGAGATGGTAAAAATCTGTATTGTACATCTTGTATTAGAGCTTGAATTGTTTTCATAATCAATTAAACTTGTTATTATTTTCTCACTGAATCGTCTGGTCTCTAAAATGTCAGAAAATAGTTAAAAATGTTCAGCACAATTTCCGTGAGCTCGAGGTGACGCCTTCAAATGTCCTGTTTTGTCTGACTGACAGTCCAAAACACAAAGATATTTAGTTTACCATCACATAAACAAACAAAACTAAGAAACCAGGTCATGTTTGGTATTTTTGCTTGAAAAATGACTTATATCAGCTCTAGTCGGTTTATTTGGGGATTCATCATAAAACTAGTTTCCAGTTTTATGCTCAGCCGTGACAACCTCACCTCATCATCATCATCTTCCTCCTCCTCATCTTCATCTGCCGACTCCTCTGACTTGTCAGACTGGTCTTCCTCTTTCTCTGAGTGTTTGTCTTCTGTATCTGACCCCTCAGCCTCAGCTGAAGCCCCCACCTTCTCATCTTCCTCATCGTCATCCTCGTCGCTGCTGGAGTCCATGACGATGGCTTTGGACTTGCTTCCTGTTTTGGACTTCTTGGGGCTGGACGACGAGCTCCTGGGTTTGGGTTTGCTCTTCTTCTTGGTCTTGGCATTCGAGTCGTCACCAGACAGTTTCTTCTTTGATTTCCTCTTTTTCTTCACGGGCAGACGCTGCCAAAAGACAAACAGCGGCTTCGGTTTCTACAGTGTAAATTTATAAGTAGCTACTTCCTGAAGGAGAGGAAACTTCAAGGCCTAAAATTTTCTTTCTTAAACATTCCCTCATGGAAACATTCCCCGTTTTCAAACACCAACTAAATATAAAAGTAAAGTTTAGTTAAGGTGTTTGGTGTCATGATTAGCCCATGACTAATCACACATATGCTAAAAGCAAGAATAGCTAATCAGAGACAAGACACATTTACCTTGCGTCTGCCCCAAAATATATAGTTGCATTGCACTCAGTGGGTTATTCTGCAAAGACGTATGTAATTTTAATTATTTAAAAATGACATGAAAATGACCTTTTCTGAAATCCTTAAAATCTTCAACAGCAATTAACAGGTGCATTTAACAATAATGTAATACTGGCTGATTATTATATTGCCCTCTGTTATCTTTCACTTAAGTCCAAAATTCCACTTTTAGCAGTTTAAAAATACAGGTTATGAACCCAAAAATGTTCACCTCAACCGCTCGAGCTTCTATGGGGGCAGAGGGACAAAAGAATATTAAACAACAAACTATTAAAAGTATGATTCTCTGGCAACCAAATGATGAACCAGAGCCACTGAGCTCACTGCTCACCTTCCCGCTGTTTTTCGGTGCAGTGAGGAAAGTCAGAATCCTGTCGACCAGATCTGAGTGGGTTCCTTTCTTCTCCAGATCCAAAACACCACAGACAACTTTCAGTTTAGTGTTGGTAAAATTTGAATTCCTGTATTCAAAAACAAAAAAAAAGACCGTGCTTAATGTTCATCCACAAGAGAGTCTGCAGTTTGTGGTAGCACTTCATCACAGTGATCTTTCTACGTCTGAGAACAACCTTTCCTTCACTTTCATTGAGCAAAGAAACTGAACACAAAACTATACAGGTTGGAAATACAATGAAAATTTACAATTTGACCTGGTTACTCAGTTCAGCCAAAAGACATAATTACACATGATAGCTGATATTTACACAGTATAAAAAAATAACACATAACACACAAAAAAACTACCTTTGATCAAGTGTAAATCCACTCCCTCATACCAATCGATGAACAAGTCAGAAAATCAGTTTCAATTCCATCAGCAAAATACGGGCAGTGAACGGTGAGTTTAAAGGAAACAAAACGAAAGCAAGAAGAATCTGGAGCAGTAATGATAAAAAAAAAAGCCCAATAAGTTTAATTAAAAGCTGTTTGAAGCTTCAAACATCTTTAATTCATCAAAACAAAATCATCTTAAATCACACGCCATGTACTATCTTTATCTTTTTTTCTTTTTGAACAAGAAAACCAAAATTACTTCCACTTCTCTCTCTGTGATTCCACATGACGACTGAAGAGGCAAAGTGTCTCTCCTCAGATACTTACTTGAGAAGTTTTTCTCGTTTTTTGGTGTACTGTTCGCTGTCCGCGTCAAAAGGAAAGCCGTTAAACAGACGCAGGTTCTTCTTTAATGTGGCCATCTGATAAAAGAACAAACAATAAGTTCTGCTTCACTGAAAATGTATGTTTGTTGTAGTGTTGTTTACAGTTTACAAAGACTTCAAGACTAGAGGTTCAGCCTGTCCATCCGAACTACAATACATTTATTCCACGGTGCATTTATATAAAGTTTTGAAAGGAACAATCTCTCTTTCTTGATGCTACCTTCTCATTCATATCAGTAATAAATGATGTAATAAATAAGAAAACATAGACTCAATCACTGAACGTCACTCCCACTGACTGAACTTCCAGATGTTTGTACCTTTCCTGGTCTGTCGAACAGGATGGCGTGCAGAGGTTTCAGGTCAGCTGGCTTCATCTTGGTGATCTGGTAGCCGGTACGAGGAATGTCTCCTAATTTATCTCCGCTACCTGAAAACATGGGAAAATAAACAATCCGACAGTTTTCATAAACATATCAGCATATGTCTGGATAGCTCATCTTTAAGTGACAAATGTTCACATCCAGCGACCTAATGCTTAAAACAAAAACACAATAAACAAACAACAACGTCGTGTCTGTCATTGTTAAATATTTACCATCTCCAATCTTGAGCTTCTCCTTCTGCTTCGGTGCCTGGAAATCGAGCCTCTCAACTGTCTTCTTTGCCCTTTTGCCCTCAATGATTTCACCTGCAGCTGCAACAACAGAGCGAAAAATAAATCAGCATTACTGGCTTTTTTAGTCAACGACTGAGCAATGGCTGAACCGTAAAAACCCTGTTCCTGAAAGCAAAGCAGTGAATGGCACAAACATGGTTTGAAAGCATGTTAATGAATTATCACCGTCAAACACAGAGGTAATTCATTAATTGTGTCAAATTACAGGTCTAACCACCACAGACAGATTTCATCAGCGTCAGGTGTGACTTTGTGACTCCCCTTCCCTTTACCAGTTATTTTGGAGCGACTTTTGTTCGGACTCGTCTGGTCTCCTTGTGACGTCTCCTGCTGGTCCTCCACTTCTTCTTCTGACACTGCAGAGCTGTCCATCGCTTCCTCCGCCACGTCACTCATATCTGCACTGCCTCAGTCTGTCTGAGTATCAATTTATCCTAACAAGAGAAAGATGAACATGTTTATATCAGCATAATCCCCCCCATGAATGTATTTTACATACACAATCATGAATACACACACCAAGTCAAATGCTACAGCTTAAGTGTTTATAGAGCCTCAACACTGATCTGATTGACATGCACAGAAATAAAACATCATTTCTGTGAAGAAAAGTGTATACTCTTTACATTTAAGGATCTGCATTAATTTGCTGAATAACTGAAAAAATATCTCTGCACGCACACTTGAATGTGACAGGTGCGTCGGAGAGCCTTTCACAATGCTGCAGTAAGCAAGACAGCATGGAAGAGTTAAGTTTTATTTAAGGATCTGTATTATCTTAACCTGTGGGGTTGGTTAATGCATCTTAAGTGAGTGCATCATGCAAAGATTCCATTCAGAAATCTGCCAGCTGAACTCAAAGTCCACAGTAACAGCGGTGGAAGAAGTACTCAGATCTTTTACTAAAGTGAAAGTAGTAATATCACAGTGTAGAAACAGACTGATACAAGTAAAGGTTCTGCATTCAAAATCTTACTTAAGTAAAAGTACATATGTAGTAGCATCAAAATATACTTTAAGTACCAAAAGTAAAAGTACTCATTATGTAGAATGGCCCATTTCAAAATAATATATATTATATCACTGGGGAATAATTGGTGATGAATTAAAGTGTAAGCATCACTAATGTTGCAGCGGGTAACGGCAAAGCTAATTTATATACTGCTGAGCAGCTTAATCCATAATAATACATTATAATTTATTAGTTGATTTATGTTTTGTATGAATAATCTGAATCTGTAAAGTAACTAAAGCTGTCGATACACTCCCCTCCAAAAGTATTGGAACAGTGAGGCCA
>NTHP01000081.1:1480599-1501711 GCA_003416845.1 Oplegnathus fasciatus
GTGTGATCTTCCAGAAAACAGTCTACTGCTTTGTTCATCTGAGCATTCAGGAGTTTCTGGCTGCAGTCTACATGTTCCACTGTTACACCAGCAGGAACACAGAGGTTCTGAAGGCTTTCCTGGGGAAAGACTGGAACTATGATCTTACTGACAATGATCATGATTACCCATCCCTAGATGTCTTATTGAGGGGAGCCATGGAGAAATCCCTCAAAAGTAAAAATGGCCATCTGGACCTGTTTGTTCGCTTCCTTCATGGCCTCTCTCTGGAGTCCAACCAGAGACTCTTAGGAGGCCTGCTGGGTTGGACAGACAACAGTCCAAAAATCATCCAGAGAGTCATCAACAACCTGAAGGAGAAGAACACTTACTTTATCACTCCTGACAGAAGCATCAACATCTTCCACTGTCTGATGGAGATGAATGACCACTCAGTGCATCAGGAGATCCAAGAGTTCCTGAAGTCAGAGAACAGATCAGAGAAGAAACTGTCTGAGATCCACTGCTCAGCTCTGGCCTACATGCTGCAGATGTCAGAGGAGGTTCTGGATGAATTGGACCTGAAGAAGTACAACACAACAAAGGAGGGACGACGGAGACTGATTCCAGCTGTGAGGAACTGCAGGAAGGCTATGTAAGTCCAGATGTGATTAACCTTATAAATCAGTGTAGATTAGTTTAGTTCTTCAAATAAACACTATAAAATTCTTATTGTTCTTAAAATAGTGTTCCACTTGTTTATTGCAAAAAATGTATGTCAGTTGTATTTTGTCACAGATTTCCTTGAGCTGTTTCAAATGCTGTGAGTGCAAAAAATGTAGATATTTCAGTTGGTTGTGTTTATAGCTGTCAAGTTAATGAACACAGTTGTTCTATTTATCTATCTATTAATTGCCGTTTTACTGGTGGGACTGTTTAGTGTAAAATATTGCCAAATTGCTGACATTTTGTTGGCTCTGACTCATGTTACATTCTCCGCAAGCACCGCACTGTTGTTGTTTGCTATCGTCATGTGATAAATTACCTGAAATCAGTTCTTCTTCGCCCCTCTAAATCCGGACTCCAGGTTCGCCTCTATGGTTGAGAGGGCCCATACCTCTTCTTGGCGTTCCTCCCGGGCCAACCACTCGGTGGCGAGACCGAGTCGCCCTGTCTGCCCCAGTTATCCTCCAACGGTGCCCGTCCAGCAAGCACAATGTTTCTTAAACCATAAGCCGAGCTCACCTTGCTCAAACACTTCGCCACGCTGGTCCCTGGGCTGGCCGGGCTCAAGCACACCCCAGCAAGCCTCTGCGCCATCCCGTGTCCGAGGGCTACTTGGTTGATCCTGCCAGTAGCATATGCTTGTGTCAAAGATGAAGCCATGCAAGTCTAAGCCTCGGACATACTTGCAGACTCGCCACGTGTGAAGTCGATCGGATGAACAGTTGTTGAGATAATCAAAGGACAGACAGAGACTCCTAGTTAGACTTTATTGTCCACGGGGGGAAATTTACATTTAGATGAGTGTGACGGTGGATCTCCTCACACAACATTATCTGGAGCATGCGCAGTCGTCGCACTTGCTATGCGGACAGTCCAGTCACAAATTCTGGGCTGCAGGCGGACGATCTGCGCGGACCCTTGTGGACATGGTCAGATGGTCCGTGTGGACCCTGGCAGACATGGTCGGATGACTACATTTACGTCACAGGGACCAAAGCGGACCCTAGCGGACACGCGGACACAGAAACTATGAATTGGCCTTAAGTACACACGGCCGGTACAGTGAAACTGTGAATGGCTCATTACATCAGTTATGGTTCCTTTGATGGCTCTAATGTTACTTGGATAACTGGGGTAATTCTAGAGCTAATCCATGCCAACGAGCACTGACCTCTGGGGATGAAAAAAGAGAAAACTGAAAACAGTAGTTGCCAGTGGCAACCATAATACATCCATAGTGGCAACACAGCACAACTTGCCATGTAGGCTACTGTTTTAGAGTGGCGAAGAATAATTAATTTCCGGTGAAACAAGTTGATTTTTTTCGGGGCTAATAAATTATGGTATCGGATCAGTGCATTGACTGGCTTACTCGCCGATACCCGATCCCGCATTTTAGGCTGTATTGGAGGCATTTCCGATATGGTATCGGTATCGGAACAACTCTAATCAGACATATAGGTAATATCTTATTTTTTTTACCACTATGCTTTTAGAGTTTAAAACAAGATCAGTATCATTTCCCAAAGGAGTTTTCTTAAGTTCTAGAGAATTTCTTTCATGCAATTATTGTTGTAATTTTTTTTTGTAATGGCTTTGGAGCCATTTCATAGTGAATAGGGAGGATGTTAAGGGGTGCCACAATCCCTTCTTAAAGAAAATAGACCAAACTCCCCCAGCTCTGATTACCTCTACTGTACTTTGTTTAAATAACATAAGACTCATTTTTATGAATGAGCTTTTAAGTAGTGTTTTGTCATCAAATGCAGTAAATATGAAGTATCCTCTTTCATAGTGACATATTTTGTAATATATGTGTCATGACAGACTTTCTGACTGTGGACTCGCAGAGGCTCACTGTGAAGTTGTGGCCTCAGCTCTGAAGTCCAACCCCTCCCATCTGAGAGAGCTGGACCTGAGTAACAACAACCTGCATGATTCAGAAGTGAAGCTGCTGTCTGCTGGACTGGAGAGTCCAAACTGTAGACTGGAGACTCTGAGGTCAGTTCGCTGGATGTAGCCTATGTAGTTTTTTTGTATATATTCAGTTCAAGTCCTTGACTGGTTCATACATTTTCGGGATTTGCCTGAATCTGAACAAATTGGTAAAATTGGTAAAATCGAAATTTAGAGAAATTAAATGTTTGACAGGACAGTTTTTCAGTTTCCACAGACTCACATTGTAGTCCATCAGTTAGTCAAGATGATATCAGTACTGATGAGGCTGTAGACTGTGTGAGAGATATGAATGAGGTTGTTAAAGATCTGATGATCGCAGATAAAACGTGGCTGCAGAGAGTTTGAGCTTCTGTGTAAACAGAGAGAGAGACAGGTTAGATAAAGAAAATGAAGACATGAATGCAAAGCTCAATAAAGGTGAAGTTAGGACCTGTGATGATCTCCATGATATCAGAAGCTGATATGGCTGGTACAGAGACAACCCACATAGCTGCTGTGGTGTGGTGTGCGTCAAACCAGAGCTAAGAGTAATAAACAGCAGCCTAACACAGGCCAAAACGCCACAACAAAGCAGGATTCAAGATCTGTTTGAGGATTTTTTTCAAAAAAAGCTGTTGTAATTACTACAAAAAGATGGCAGGTGAGACCAATCATAATGTTTGTGATTTAGAGCAACAACAGACTGTATACAGTTTTTAAAGGTTTCGGTTCCCCAACAAATTATACTCATCAAATCAAATCATCAACTTTTTTATCTTTCAGAAATGAAACATGGAGTTTATGCAGAGATATTTTGATTTTTGATATTTCCTCTTTTCGATTAAACTGCACATCAAACTGACAGTTCCTCTGGTTCTGCTGCTCATTTGAACATGTCAAAATGGGCAGCACTCTTCAACAACCAAGTATTGCACCTACTTAAGGTCACATAAGTGATGATTATGGTGATATTATGAAAGATATTTTTTTTTGAGGTTTCAAGTTATTCTTGACAACAGATCTAACTGTTGCTCTGTTGTCATGTCAGCATTGCCTAATTATTTGAAGCCACAGACCTTTAGATTGCAACAAAAAACAAATAAATTGTCTTAAAGGACAGGTTCATAAGCTGCCAAATACAGTAAGAAGTGTGTCATGTAATAAGTTGAATAATTAACAGTTTTTTTAGTCCAACATGTCTGATTTGATATTGATCCTCTAATCACAGACTTGACTGAGGTCAGCAGCATGTTATTAATCTGTGTTGACATGAATAGGTGTACGAATGCTATGACGGCATTTGGATGATGTCTGTAGAAGGCTGACATTATGATGATCCACAATAACAAAGTCACTCTATTAATTTTAGGGGAAAGCTCATTGATTAGGACATAGTAATGTTGCGCTACACATTTAAAACCTGAACACATCTGATTGGATTATAAATGGATTTTCATTTACATCATTTATTTTATATTCCAGAATGAGTTTCTGCGGTTTGTCAGAGATCAGCTGTGCTTCTCTGGCCTCAGCTCTGAAGTCCAACCCCTCCTATCTAAGAGAGCTGGAGCTGAGTCATGACAGAAACCTGCAGGATGCAGGAGTGAAGCTGCTGTGTGATTTTCTGGAGAGTCCACACTGTAGACTGGAGACTCTGAGGTCAGTTCACTGACTCTTTGTTACTATTGTAAATCTTATATATTTAATTTAAAAACTGAAACTAATTGGATGGGAAATGGATGTAGCATGTATATGGTTTATCAGATATTGAAATATGATAATTATGATAATTCATGATTTGGATAGAATTGAAGTCTCAACTTTGGCTATCAGAAATAATCAGTATTGACTTTAAACAACAGGATTTAACCTAAATTAAATTCAACTTCGGGGCACCACCCTTGACTAAGGGAAAAAGATAGCCAGTTGATTAATTCAGTCTCAATTCAAAGGATGCTACGGAGTTTTTGACTCGTGTACAGTGACTATCATACTTCATACACACAAAACCACGTGATCAAGTTCTTTATAAATTAAATATTTGTAAACTACTAAACTACACACAAAACTAACAACTACTAGACATATAAATGAATAAATGCAACCATGGATAAATGCAACATGAATAAATAAGTACACAGAATACAACGATGAACAATTAATGAATGAATGAGGACCATTTTATACCAGATGACGCAGATAATTAATATTTCATAGTATATTATTATTATCATAAATATATTAATATTATTATTAGCCTATTATAAGCATATTAAATTGTGGAAACACAGGAGATCGCTAAATGGATAAAGTTTTAAGATTGACAAGTGGAAATCACCTAAATGTATCGTTCAACAGCTGAGAGAGTATTTGGAAGCACCAGTGAAATACTCTGAATACTTCCTATATTCATACATATCTATTTCCTACTGACTGCATTTTATTGTCAGGCCTATACACTAACATACCAGGGAATTCCTTGTATATGAAAACCTACTTAGCACTAAATCTGATTCTAATTCTGATATAATAATCATAAAGGAAAACCTATTCCCATCTAGTACTAAATTAATTTAACAATCTACATAGCATTAACCCCCACTATCACAGAAAAAGTAGAGTTTCACCTAGATGGCCAGGGAAGACGATGTTCTGAAGGAGAGGGAGGAGGAGGAAGGCCGGCTCTTGCCATGTGGACCAGCAGATACGAAGGTGTTTCGTCCTCAGTGAAGGTATCTCCGCCGGGCATCTTTGGTGGCACTCTCCATCCCACGTAGTGACCAAGGCATATGGTCGTCTGTCTCACTCTCAGCAGGCGTCAGGATCGATTAACATCTTCACGCACTCCCACTTTGGATACGCTGGCAAGGTGGTGGCTGGGTTTAAGTTCATCACAGCTTGACTGTTTTGACATTTTGTCATGTCAAGACAAGAACACTGGCGTTCAGTCGTCAGAATGAAGCAAGTTACTCTCAGAAGATTTCTTCTTCAAAGTTTAGGCCTGGATGTGGCCTGGAGCGTGTGCAGTGCAGCTTCTGGATCCAGGACGAGGCCAGGATTTCAGGAGTCTCGTTTGGCGAAGATCAACAGGCGAGAGGCATCCGAAGAGGGAAACAAGAAGAAGCTTCTCCTTGTTTTTATGATTGTCTGTGTAGAAGGGGGCAGGGGTCATCCGGCAAGGCGCGAAACTTCAGCCTCCACCTTCTAATTGTAATCTCAGTTATTCTCTTTTCCTAATTTCCTTTCTAAAGAATTACTTAAACTTAAAACTAAAACTCCATGGTTAAAAGTTTGATTCCTTTAGATATCAAACACTTCTATTAATAAGCAGTAATAACTGTTAGACAGCATTAACTCAGGTTTAAATGTTATAAATGTAATATAAATCACTTACAACGTTTCATCCGCACACGTAAGTCATATATATATGTGTACAAATATGTACAGTCCACAAATGGTCAGTATCAGTTCCTTAGATTCAAATGAGTCTTCTACTCTTTCTCTCTGAGAGAGGTGGTAAGAGGCAGGCGCACACACACATTTCACACACACACTTGCCCCCACACACACGTTTGTGATGTGAGTGTATAGGGGGGGTCAAAGTTGGAGGAATCTATAAGAACTCTGTTGGTTCTGTTATGATAACAAATGACACGTAAACTTTGCCTACTCCATGCAAATAAATCACATCCATGGTGTATACTCAATATGTCTATTCTCTACATAGGTTTAGCAAATGAAATGGTTAAAGTTTCTAAATACGACATTTAGAACATTAATGTAGCAACAAACAACTATTTGCTATGTAAAGATATAGTGGAGTGATGGCATCCTGATCAGAGAATGAAGTCACATTCCTCCTGTGTGTGTTGTGATCCAAGCTTCTCTGTTCTTTTTTTTTGAAGCTGGGATGGCCGTGTGTGCATGTTAGTGCCTGTGAGGCGTTTATAAAGAGAGAGCGACCTCCCACACAGCATTGTAAAAGCGAGATGGCAGAGCATTTGCAGGATAGCTAGCAAGCTAATAATTAGCTCCTAGCCAGTAACGGCAGGCACCGACTGTTTCTGACGGTGCGTGTGTCTGTGTGTTTGTGTCCAGTTCAGCCTCTGACTAAACTCATCACGCACCAGAGACTCCGGTTCTTTCTGTTATTTTCCTCCAGTCAGCAGTAATAGGGACGAAGAGAGACTAATGACATTATAACACCCACAGTGGAGGTCGGCACCTCCGTGGCTCGCTGCTGCAGACAGGTTGAGAAGCGAGAGTGAAGATAAATCCACTTTTGAATCCCAAAAGTTTAAAAAATAAAAACCAGTAAACGGCTCTGGATTAGAGCAGAATCCGGTGTGACTCCGGGTGTTAATTACTCCAGAAGCTCCGGCTCTGCCCTCGGCTCTCTTCTCCAAAGCTCCCCGGCAGCTGACTGTCGGCGAGCAGCAGCTGAGAGAAAGCCGCTGGTCTGCTCCGCCCGGTCCTCCCTACACAACACTCTGCAAAGTGCCCTGAGAAGCGCAAATGTCTCGCTCAAGTTGAATATTTACTATTTATTTATAGACTATTTATAGACGATTTTGGTGAGTTTTATTTGTTTCTGTTGAGTTTGAATGAAGTGTCCATTTGTTTTGGTCTGAGATAATGTGCTCTAGTGCGACAGCTACTGGTTCTGAATGTCATATTTATCACCTTTAATCAAGGGTTAAAGTGGGCTGGAACGATCCAGAACGGTGTTCCGGCACCTTCGATTAATAAGTAAATAAATCAGATTAGCAGTTTCATACAAAATAATGTCAAGAGAGTTCATTTTTAGTGTGTGGCAGCCTGGCGTTCCTTCTTTTAAAACTGTATTGTTCCTTCCAGCTGCCATCGAGAGACTCACTCAACACATCAGAAAGTGTCACCGCATGGCCCCGCCCCTACACTGTTCTCATCCCTTCGATTTCAATTCAATTTTCAATTTTATTTATATAGCGCCAAATCACAACAAAAGTCATCTCATGACACTTTACATATAGAGCAGGTCTAGACCGTACTCTTAATAATGTTATTTACACAGACCCAACAATTCCCACCATGAGCAAGCACTTGGCGACAGTGGCAAGGAAAAACTTCCTTTTAAGAGGCAGAAACCTCGAGCAGAGCCGGGCTCTAGGTGGGCGGCCATCTGCCCTGACCGGTTGGGTTGAGAGAGAGAGAGAGAGAGAGAGGAGAGAGACAGAGAGGAGAGAGACAGACAGACAGACAGGCAGGCAGGCATGCAGGCAGGCAGGCAGGCAGACAGGAATGCAGCAGCAACTATAATAACAATAGAAATATAACTAATAATAGCAATAACAGCTATTANGCAGCCTGATAATAAGGAATTGCAATAATCCAGCCTAGAAGTAACAAAGGCATGGACTAGTTTTTCCGCGTCTTTTTGACACAGGGTGTGTCTAATTTTTGCAATGTTACGTAGATGAAAAAAGGCAGTCTTTGAAATTTGATTTATATGGGAGTTAAAAGACATATCCTGATCAAAGATTACTCCAAGATTCCTTACGGTGGCACTGGAGGCCAGGGCTATGCCATCTAGGGTGACTATATCTTCAGATAATGCATCTCTGAGATGTTTGGGCCCAAGTACAATAACTTCAGTTTGTCTAAGTTTAACAGCAGAAAATTGCAGGTCATCCAGGTTTTTATGTCTTAAAACACACCTGTCAGTCACATGTTCCAATACTTTTGCTCACATGAAAAATGGGTGGGTTCAAACAAAAGGTGCTATCTTCTAAGTTGTGTGTCAGATCCAGATGTAAATACCTGGAAATGAAAGCTGAAATGTTGATCTCTTGTCTCATATTCATCTTTTGATGTCAAACCCAAATGTTTTCAGTCTACAGCAAAAATACAGGAATTGGCCTCACTGTTCCAATACTTCTGGAGGGGAGTGTAACTGCATATTCACATGCCAAATTTGATTAACTCTTGAACCAGACCAAACAGGGTTAGGGTTATGATTTATGTAATCTGTTACTTTAGAGTTGTAATCTCGAAGATTTTCATTTCGTTGTCTTTCACGGCACCTTTGGCAATAATCGATAATTGCAGGTGTGTTTTTGGACCTCACTTAAGTTTCAGTTTCCTCGTCTGTAGTCATCAACCTTTTCTTTGTTTGTTCGGCCATAGTAACCGTTTACTCACAACGCTAGCAGACACCTGAAAAAACTGCATGCCGCTTCACACTCAGGTGCGTTGAAGAGCGAGTCTGTTGCGTTAAAAGCCTTGTTAAAAGCCTAACTGTGTGTACAGTGTACAGTGAAACCTCCTGGTACCATCTTGGATGGGTTTGCCATTCAGTTCTAGCAGGCACAGAGGGGCCCTGTGCATAAACGTTAGGGAAGATTCATTATTTTTCAATAACAGATGTAGATTGTTCATCATAAGTTTATCAGTTCATCACACGCTACATGGATCTATAGTACACTCTGTGCTGCAGCTGGCAGGCTTTTCAGAGTGTATTAGATTAGATTAGAATTTTTATTGTCCCATAGAGAGATTTGTTTCCACAGCCAGTACAACATAGAAACATGCAGGTATACACACAAACAAACAGATATAGACGATACATTAAGTTTTCATGTCCACATTCATACATCCCAGCTCACAACAGTTTCAGCGAGACAGATTGTCCAGGGCTGCTATGGCAGCAGGGTCAAAGCTCCTGCTGAGCTTTGCGACACAGAACTCTCAGTCAAAACAAAAGGCAGAAGTATCTGGTTTTATACTAATTTTGGCTGGTATAATGATGTGACAGTGATTCTACATAACTGTTCTCCTGATCTGGAATCTTTCTTGATCAACTGTAAACCTTTCTACTCCCCCTGTGACTTTGCATCCTTCATTCTGGTCGGTGTTTACATTTCACCTCAGGCCGATATGCAGGAGGCAAAGCGCAAGCTCGCCAACAAGATACTGTGTGTGGAGGACTTTAACAGACGAGTCCACGAGAGAGTGTTGAGGAGAGGAGCGCAGCGCATCGTTGTCGTCGCTAACTGTGTCCAAGTTCCTCATGTCTCATTCACCTGTTTGAAAACACCGAACATCACCATAATGAACGTAAACGACCAACATGGCTGTTGTTCGTAATCACAGCGTCACTTTTCAGCCCTTCAACTCCCTCAGTTCTTCTCGCCGTTGTTGAAAATCTGTACCGATATTGACTCCTGGTTTGACCTCTTGCTTTATCCAACCTCTTTTTGGTCGTAGCCTTTTCTACTTCTGTCTTTCTTTCCTTTCTCTGCCATTCTTGTGTGACTAGTTCGCTAGCTTTAGCCGCCTAGCCATGTTGAAGACTCTGGGCATGTGCAGTGAGTGCAGGGTCAGAGGTCAGGGTCAGAGTGCGCACAGGTAGTCAGACGCGTAGCTAGACAGGCAGGTAGACCGTCCAATCATTTCATGTTGTTGTCATTTCATGAAACATGTCTCTGACTCCTGGACTATCAGCACCGGTTTCCCTCAAGGCTGTGTCCTTTCTCCTCTGCTCTACTTCCTTTACACCAACAGCTGCACCTTCAGTCATCAGTCTGTCAAGCTTCTGAAGTTTGTGGATAACACCACCCTCATTGGGCTCATCTCTGGTGAGAATGAGTCCACCAACAGGTGGAAGATTGACCATCAGGTGACCTGGTGCAGACAGAACAACTTAGAGCTTAATGCTCTAAAGACTGTGGAGATGGTTGAGGATATCAAAAAGAGCCCAGCTCCACCCGCCCTCATCATACTGTCAACTCAGAAGTCCCCAGTTGACACTGTGAAGTCTTTGCGCTTCCTGGGCACCGTCATCACCCAGGACCTCAAGTGGGAGCTGAACATCAAGTGGGAGCTCCATCACCAAGACGGCACAGCAGAGGATGTACTTTCTGTGGCAGCTGAATAAGTTCAACCTGCCAAAGTCAATGATGGTGCACTTCTATACCGCCATCATTGAGTCCATCCTCACCTCCTCCATAACCATCTGGTACACTGCTACAACTGCCAAGGACAAGAGCAGACTACAGCGTGTCATTTGCTCCACTGAGAAGATCCATCCCTCCAGGACCTGTACGCCTCCAGAACCCTGGGGCGGGTAGGAAAGATTGTGGCCAACCCCTTCCACCCTGGACAGAAACTCTTTGAAATGCTCCCCTCTGGTAAGGCTGTGGTCCATCAAGACCAAAACCTCATGCCACAAGAACAGTTTCTTCCCGACTGCAGCTTGCCTCATCAACAAGACCCAGGACCACCTTTTTCTTTTCTCTTATTATGTTTATTGTTATGCACCAAAACACAAAGGTAAATTGCTTGTATGTGAAAACCTGCTTGGCAATAAACCTGATTCTGACTCTGAGAGGTTGTTTTAAATTGATTAAGTTTACTTGCTGAAGTAGAAATATGGTAGGGAAAGAAGAGACCAGACATTTTGATCATGTCTGTAGAAAGCTGACATCATGATGATCCACAACAACAGAATGACAAAGTCATTCTACTAATTGTAGGGAAAAACTCATTGATTAGACATAGTAATGTTGAGCTACACAGTTAAAACCTGAACAGATTTGATTGGATTATAAATACATTTTTATCTACATCATTTATTTATCTTTATTCAGATTGTGGGGCTGCAAGTTGTCAGAGATCAACTGTGGTTTTCTGGCCTCAGCTCTGAAGTCCAACCCCTCCCATCTGAGAGAGCTGGAGCTGGGTAACAACAACAATCTGATGGATTCAGGAGTGAAGCTGCTGTCTGATTTTCTGGAGAGTCCACACTGTAGAATGGAGACTCTGAGGTCAGGTCACTGACTCTGTTACTATTGTAGATCTTATATGTTTAATTAACAATTGAATCTAACTCATTTTTTTAGTTCTGTGCTGAGATTAATATGATGTGAAAGTTGTGGTGACACTAAACTGCAGACATAAGGCTGATATTATACTGATCCACACTGGGTATCTTAATGCTAAAGTCTGTTTTCTTCTTCTGTGGTTTAGTCCATTGACTGTGGCATAGCAATGTTGAGCTCCAGATTTAAAACCTTAATACAACAAGAAAAATCCTGCACTGGATAATTCACTCTTAACCTCTTAAACTCTTGATTGTCATCTGATATTCTCCATCATGTTTTTTGTTGAATAAGTGATACTAAAAAAAAATACACAAATACAATGAATAGATAAATTATCTCAATTTCAACTATCAGACAATAACAAATATATTCAGTATTTTCTTTTTCCAACATTTTTATGAGGCTATATGATGCTTATACTGACTGAATAGTTTAAACTGAAGATGCTGTGACTTTATGACTCCACTATTCCTAAAAGAGATATTGTAGATGTCTTTTGTTCACATTTCCCAAAATTCATCCTGACATATTTGGCATCTTTGGAAACTTTGGGATCTTGAGTCGAATCTTGAAGGACCAGTATGTAGGATTTAGTGGCATCTAGCAGTGAGGTTGCGGATTGCAACTAACTGAATACCCCTCCCCTCACCCTTCCCTTTCCAAGCGTGTAGGAGAACCTACGGTGGCCGCCACTTCAACGTAAGAAACACGAAAGGCCCTCTCTGGAGCCAGTGTTTGGTTTGTCCATTCTGGGCTACTGTAGAAACATGGCGGTGCAACATGGTGGGCTCCGTGGAAGAGGACCCGCTCCCTATGTAGATATGAAGGGCTCATTCTAAGCTAAAAAAACACAACGATTCTTAGTTTCAGGTGATTATACTCTTATGAAAACATAACTATGAATATTATATTCTATTTCTGCCAATAGATCCCCCTAAATCACTGGTCCTTTAAATCAATTTCTGTGGATTTTTGTTTGTGTTTGGCTGCACAACATGAGTTTGTATAGATGGAGCTTTATTGAAGCAGCAGCATGTTGTCATAAATATTAATGAGAGCTCTTTTTCACTTTTTGTATTTGACAGTTTTGAACCTGCATCCTGTTGGGTTCAGGTGTTTGGAGTTTCCATTTTCTAAACTTCTACATTCTAAACTTTCTTCAGCTCTGAATAGATTATTAAACATTGAATGATTTCAAGCAGGAACAATGTCTTCTAAAGTTACATAATTTATTCCTTATTCAGATTGAGTGACTGCAGTTTGTCAAGGATCAGCTGTGATTCTCTGGCCTCAGCTCTGAAGTCCAACCCCTCACATCTGAAGGAGCTGGACCTGAGGGTAAACGACCTGTATGACCCAGGAGTGAAGCTGCTGTGTAGTTTTCTGGAGAGTCCACACTGTAGACTGGAGACTCTGAGGTCAGTTCACTGACTCTCCGCTACTATTGTTGGTCTTATATTTTTAATTAACAATTGAATCTAACTCATGTACATAACTTGCATTCATGAAGTTTTAAATTCCCTTTCGTTCACATTTTCAGTTTTTCTTGTACTAAATTTAGTCTGCAGCCACAAAAGACGTCTGTTTCTTAAAGAAACTGTAGAAAATGTCCACTGTTAAAGTAAATAAATATTTAGAATTTTGGGTAAATGGTCACATCTGTATACAGAAGATCCTCTGAACTAATATTTGTTTTAAATTGATAAAGTTTACTTGCTGAAGTAGAAACATTTCTTTGGTTTCCATTAATTTCTGTGTTTTCACAAATAATAAAATAGAAGGCTGACATTACGTTGATCCACAATAACACAATGACAAAGCCACTCTACTCATTTTAGGGAAAAGCTCATTGATTAGGACATAGTAATGTTGAGCTACACATTTAAAACCTGAACACATCAGATTGGATTATAAATTGATTTTTATCCACATCATTTATTCTTCAGATTGAGTTTCTGCAGTTTGTCAGAGATCAGCTGTGCTTCTCTGGTCTCAGCTCTGAAGTCCAACCCCTCTCATCTGAGAGACCTGCAGCTGGGTGGAAACAGGCTGAAGGATTCAGGAGTGAAACTGCTGTGTGATTATCTGGAGAGTCCACATAGTAGACTGGAGAATCTGGGGTCAGTTCACTGACTCTCTTTTACTGTTACTACTATTATGTGGGCTGTCTGGGACAGACAGTCAATTTGATTGTGATCGCTGTAGGATATCGGTGAGAATGCACATGGACCTGGCTTTAGCTCCACAGATTAATCTTTATTCAAAACACATTTTTCTGTACGCTTGTGTGTGTGTGAGTGTGTATGTATGTGAATGTGGCTCTAAAACAGAAATAATATAAAAAAAGAACCAAATAACTGCGTCAGCAATAAAACTTTGCAAATTGCTGTAACTACTGTTATATTTCTACACTGATAAAATTATTATAAATTGATTTTTTTCGACATCATTTATTCTTTATTCAGATTGGGTAAATGCAGTTTGTCAGAGATCAGCTGTGCTTCTCTGGCCTCAGCTCTGAAGTCCAACCCCTCCCATCTGAGAGATCTGCAGCTGAATGAAAACAACCTGTTGGATTCGGGAGTGAAGCTGCTGTCTGCTGGACTTGAGAGTCCACACTGTAGACTGGCGACACTGGGGTCAGACTGACACTTTATTTGAAGATAGAAGATGATATCATAAACTAAAAGTAAAGCACACATTATTAGTTTGCAGATGACTAAACAATTTATCACTACTATTTTTTTGACCAGGATCAGTCAGTGTGGACTGTCAGAGACCAGCTGTGCTTTTCTGGCCTCAGCTCTGAAATCCAACCCCTCCTGTCTGAGAGAGCTGGACCTGAGTGGAAACAACCTGCAGGATTCAGGAGTGAAGCTGCTCTCTTATCATGTGGAGAGTCCACACTGTAGACTGGAGACTCTGAGGTCAGTAGAGGGTCCGACTTAGTCCATGCTGGTTCAGCAGTATTGTACTAAACACAGGGAGGTTAATGAGTTACTCACATTGGTGTATCCCTCCAGTTCTACCTTCCACTGTGTGAGTGCACTACCAGTGCAGCAACAAGGATGAGAAACAGCTGTACAGAGGTACCCCCACTGAGAATAAGATATGATAAGACAGAACTATATTTATCCCGAGGGAAATTGTTCTGCAGCAGTTGCAGTACAAAGTAGGAAGAGTGCAAATGTAAAATATGAAATATCAATAAGCTGCAAATCCAAAATGTACACAATGCCAAAAATATAAACAGGTTAATGGTAAGGATTATATAGATATGTATGAGAATCAAGTTACCTCTACTGCTAATCAAGCCTTGGGTTGCTGCGGTGGTGGGCAAGGACTTTATCACTGCCCATTTTTCATTCTGTTTCTTTTATTTAATTCTTCCACAAACAATAAAATGGAAGTTGGCAATGCAACATTTTATATTGTCAAATGCAACTTTTTAACAGACATATGAGATTTTACAGTAGAGTGAAAAATGTAGTTTTGTTTTCCTGTGATGTTTTTTGGATCTAGATTAATGACTAGTTAACGGCTAATTCAAAGAACGAACAATTATTTTAAAGTTGATCCATAACTTTTGAGATTGTGTTCATCCCTACAGGATCGATGACAAGTTGATCACAGCTGAGAAACACCAGAAATGTGAGTATTGAAACAATGTCCCCCCACTCATGAAGGTATTGTACATTCAAATCTGATCTTAAATGAGCATGTCCTCATTGTGCAACAAAAATGTTTTTCAATTCCATTTTTATTTGAGCTGTAAAGTCACATCTGTTTGAAAAATATTCAAGAATTTTGGCTGCTAATGTTTCTCTCCCGATTGAAGTTTTCATTATTGTTCTTTCTCTTTCACGTCTTCTCTCCATCAGATGACTTCGATGTCAAACTAGATGTGAAAGAAAAACTGCCTGAGGATGACAGAAAGGTGAGAAAGGAGCAGCTGCATAGTGTGAAGTCCTCCAGTATAAACCACAAATGACTTTATTTGGACATTTATTGAGGTTTTGCCACTAAATGTAATGTATCCCAAGTGCAAACAGAAATTACACTTAAAGTATTGTCAGTTAAAATTATTGTCATGTACAGTTTGAACTCTCTGACATGGAGCGGCATAATCAAACAAAAATATAATTATGAAATCAAGCACAGTGTGTTCTCCACCGTCCTCATTACAGCTGAAGAAGTCTTTGCACAACTATTTTACTTTAGCATTGACCAGCAGGGGGCACTGTAGCCCATAAATAAATTAACAAATCTAACAAGCACTCAATTATAAGAACAGAAAACACTGCAGAAAATTTTCTAATAAACTTTCTCCCATGTGGAGTTCAACTCCAGACGAAGTTAAAAGTGTGGAATGAAGACGCAGTGCTATCATTTATTTTCTAAACTTGAACTGAGCTCTTGTCACCGGCTGTACCAGGATCAGTCCAGGAGTTGACTGCATAATAAGCTGCTGCCTCAGTAAATTAGGAGCTAAATACACACAGAATGTGTTCACACATTTACAGAGACCCATTTTCTCAGTAAAGTTGGTTCTCTGTGCAGCCTTTTCTAACACATCTTACACTGTCACTCCATTGATGCCGTTTCCTCTTGGGAGTTGAGTATTGACAGTGTGGGTAAAGTATTTCGTCACTTTATAAAACACTACGACAAGTTGGCATTTTTATTAGAGTAACTAACTTTGTGCCGTTCTTAATTCCAGGCTCCATTACCCTTCTCACCTGAGCAGACAACTGAATCTTCATACAGGTAATCATATAAAACACTTTTCCAACTTCTTTCATGATTCATCGAGTTGTGAGTCTAAACAAGAGTCTGTTGTGTGTGGTGAGCTAGTCAATAATAAATAATAATAACAATAAACTTTATTTATATAGCGCTATTCTTAACAACATTACAAAGTGCTTAAATAAATAAATAAATGACTCAGTGAATAAATTAATATGCCATTAAATGCCAAAAAAAACAAAAATAATATTAAAAATAAATGCAGGCATTTATTTATAAAATATGACTGAAATTTATATTTCTTTTTTAATTTGCTTATGTATTTATTTACCTTTGTATTAATTCCCCTTTAGCAGCAGCCTGGCTGTTCACACCAGAGGCGCATTTCTCCATGCCAGTCAACAAGTGATTCTGCAGTTCTGCTCTTTTGTAATCACACATAGAGCTGATCATTAAGTAATAACCTCATGAATTTATTCATTTATTTTTACATTTCATAAATTAATTAATGCCTACATTTATTTTTAATATTATTTTTTGGTGCATTTAATGGCATATTAATTTATTTATTGAGTCATTTATTTATTTTTGATTTTGGCAGTTGCAGTCCTCTATACCTTGAAGGTCAACAATAAAATTTTAAAATAAATACGAAAATAAACAGGAAGCCAATGCAGGGAGGCTAGGATTGGACTTCTATGGTCTTGTTTTCTTGAACCGGTGATAATCCTAGCAGCAGCATTTTGAACCAATTGAAGGCGATAGAGGGAAGCCTGAGTAATACCTGTGTAGAGGGAAATCTAAAATCTAAATGAGAAAAAATAAGTCAAAGCTGAACACAGAATATTCACAACACATCCAGCGGTTGCAGTGGTGTGGACCTGGGCCCTCATTTATAAAACTGTATTTAGAATCCATTTAAAAAGTAATGTGATCTGTAACAGTATAAAACTGAAAAACACGATCCATAAAACTGTGTGCACGCACATTTCTCTTTAAAAATCACTGAAGAGCCTTAAAGAACTTTAAAAAAAGCATTTTATATCCCAAGCAACATTTCTGCCTTGCTGAGGTCCTCTGGGTGTTAGCATGCCTGACACCTGTGACTAACAGGCCAGTGAATGCTTGTTCTATTAATTCGGCCCTTCTGTGTCCTACAGGTTCAGGTGTCCTGGTCCAGGTGTGTTCCAGTGCACTTTGACTGGACTGGTGTTTGTTATGGCTCAGGAGGCGGAGCTGCTGTACAGGACTGTCCAATGGGATGAGAGGCTCCTCCAATCAGCTCGCAAGACACCTGCAGGGTTGCTGTTCAATATCAAGTGTTCTGAGGATGCTGCTGTCTGTCAGCTCCACCTCCCACACTGTGAAACAAAGGATGGTAAAGAATGAACAGTGGATTAGTAAAATTGCGAAGATTTGTTTTAATGTGTAGTACTTTGTTAAAATTAGCTGCATTTGGTGACATAAAGAAATGTATCTAAAATTCTAATGGAGTTTATGCATAACACTAAATGCACACATCCAGAAAGAAAACATGTGGGACAGGAAAATAATAATAAATCAAAAATAAATTGAACTCTCTGAACTCAAGTGGCAAGAAATAAATTAAGTAGAGATGAACCTGTTTGCAGTAAAACAAAAGTTCAACAGCTCTTTGCTTTCACAGCGTTGCTTGTTGATGGCCTGTTGTCTGTCGTCCACATCACTGATGATGAGATGAGCATCTTGGAGCCGCTGGAGGTTACAGACACTCATGTGGTTGTGAAGGTCCCTCATCTCTCTGCCTTCGGCCTGGTCTGGGATTTCATTAAAAGGTTTCTGAATATGACACTTCCAATAAATGGCCAAGTTCTGCTGTTCCTCCGACCTCCGTACACAAGCATTCGAGTACTCGATGTATTACTGCTGCAGTGCAACATCCCCGTGCATGAGGTAAAGCTATCTGTCATATGTGCTTACCATCAGCCTAAAGTCATGTTTCACAGCTGTTTCCACGAAGATGATTCAGGACAGTCACACTTTGCTCCTTTTACCAAACCTCCTTGTCGTAAGAATCAAAATCAATCTGAAGTTTAAATCTTTTCTCTGGGTTCTCTCTCGGCATTGATTTCTGTCTGTCAGTGTTGTTCATGATACTTCCACCAGGAGGCGTAAATGGTAAACAGTGGCCGAAATGAGTCCAAAATGAGTCCAAGATGAAATACCTAGGTATTCGAAAAGATAACCACCATAGTGATCTATATAAACGTAATACTTAATTATTTACCTCTTTTGCAAAAAATTGAAAACAGCTTCCCGAGATTAGTGAGGACATTTCTGTGGACTAGCTTAGCTCCAAGAGAAAAAAGAACTATTTTGAATTTACCAGTAGAGAGATTGAAACCATTATTTCAGGATGTGAATGTGAATCGTCCTCATGAATGCAAATTGAAAGCCAAATATTAAATTGGAAAGACCTTTCTCATGTTTCACACTGCAGTACCAAAGAAATGTGAGAAACTATACAAACAACAAGAAAACATATTTCAATAACTTTTAATGTTCCAGTGGCAAATAACAAGCCTGATACTGCTCCGGTTAAAGAAACATGGGAGACAGTGCTTGGAGTTCAAATGATGAAGATGAAGATGAAGATTGTATGAAGATTATGTGAAGATTTTATGAATCATCTCTTTCCTTTAGCCTTTTAATAGTCATCATGAAGACATGACTGCTCACACTACTTGTTTGTTTTTATTCTTTTGTTCAGTGCTGTTGTGTTTGGGGGATTTTATCCAAAATTATTTTGCTTTCATTAATTTACTTACAGTATATCCTCATAATTATGTCTGTGTTTTTAATTGATTGTAAATCTCATCTCTCTGTAAAGCAACTGTTGTTTTTAAATGTGCTCTATAAATTAAATTACCTTGGCTTGACTATCTGAGCATGAAGTCCATAATCAAAATGTGCTGTTACTGAAGGTTGCTGCCCAACAAGGAGGTGCTGAGTACATCAGGATCTCTTCTGACTGTCATCTCAGCTTTGGTCAAAGTTACAGCGTCCACTGTGAACCTGAGGGCTTCACAGTACAGCCTGAGGTAAGTCAAGTCACGTCTACACTTCTGATGGTTATAAACAAAATTATCATGAGTACAATTCTGGCTGCATGTTGAAAATAGATTCACAATTAGGCTTGAAAATAACATGTTGCTTCTGGTTTTCAGTGTGCACTGTTTCACTCAAAGTATGGACCAAATTTCCATCCAACATTTGAAGTTTTCATGACTATGAACCCAAAGAAAGTGACTTTGATGATCCAGGATCAAGAGAGGAAGGAAGTCTGGAAACGTGACGTGCATCTGACAGGTAAAGGCTTCACCCTCCTGCAGCAGCACTCCACCTGTCAGAGTTTAGACCCCAGTGACAGACTAGAACAGAATACAATAGATATGTATAACTCCTACTAGATGCACATTCAGGGACCTTCACAGTTGCTCCACCTCATATCATTCTTTATTTTAGGCTGCATGTAATTTGCAATTCACACCATTTTGTCACATCACTGCTCCATTAATTGAACAAAAATCCACTACTGGGAATGTTGAGGAATTTTTAGGGGTTGTATTTGAGAGAGTGAAGTGAGGAATGGTGACACAATCATTTAAATTACAGAAGAAGAAAGAAGTTTGAACAGGTTATATCCAGGGTGTGATGGATCTGCAGTGATGTTTTCTGCCCGTTTCCTGACTCTGGACCTGTATAAGTCCTGAATGGAGGGCAGTTCTGCACCAATGATTCTTTCTGCAGTCCTGACTGTCCGTTGTAGTCTGTTCCTGTCCTGTTTGGTGGCTGATCCAAACCACACAGTGATAGATGTGCAGAGAACAGACTGAATGATGGTGGTGTAAAATTGGATCAGCAGCTCCTGAGGCAGGTTGAACTTCCTGAGCTGGCGCAGGAAGTATATCCTCTGCTGGGCCTTTTTCCTGATGGTGTCTATGTTGGACTCCCACTTTAGATCCTGGGAGATTGTGGATCCCAGAAACCGGAAGGTTTCCACAGCAGACACCGTGTTGTTCAGAATGGAGAGGGGGGGGCAGTGTTGGGNAGACTTTCAGGCAGGAGGGAGACACGCCGTCTGGTCCTGGTGCCTTCCTGATCTTCTGTCTTTGAAAGAGCTGACACACTCCTCTTCACAGATCCTGAGTGCAGGTGGGGGGTCAGTGAGGAGGGGTGAGGGGGTAGCAGGGGGGTGTAGGTGGTTGTTTGATGTCAGAATCAGAGCGGGTAAGGGGTGTGAATGTGAGGTTGTCAAACCTGATATAAAACACATTCAGGTCGTCAGCCAGTTGATGGTTCTCCACAGTGTGGGGGGATGGTCTCCTGTAGTTTGTGATGTCTTTCAGGGTCCTCCACACCGACGCCGAATTAGCTGAAAAGCTCTTTTTCAGCTTTTCAGTGTAGCTCCTCTTTGCTACTCTGATCTCCTTCGTCAGTGTGTTCCTGGCCTGGTTGTACAGGATCCTGTCCCCACTTCTGTAGGCCTCCTCCTTGGCCAGCTGCCTGAGTTTTGCAGTGAACCAGGGTTTGTTGTTGTTGTATGTGCAGATGGTTTTGGTTAGCACACATGTCCTCACAAAAACTGATGTACGATGTCACAGTGTCAGTGAGCTCATCCAGGTCTGTAGCTGCAGCTTCAAAAACACTCCAATCAGTGCAGTCAAAGCAGGCCTGCAACTCCAGCTTTGCCTCGTCTGTCCATCTCCTCACAGTCTTTACCACAGGCTTAGCAGATTTTAATTTCTGCCTGTAGGTTGGGATGAGATGAACCAGACAGTGGTCAGAGAGTCCCAAAGCTGCCCGGGGAACAGAGCGATAGG
>NTHP01000081.1:1515076-1544709 GCA_003416845.1 Oplegnathus fasciatus
AATAAACAGCAGGCGTCCACACAGCAGCTGCAGATTCTGGGTCCCTGACAACAGCTCGCTTGGGGCCCTGAGAGAATGAATATCTACAATCCCTGCATGCTCCAGGGCCCCTGAAGGATTCAGAGCAGCCCTGCGACCTCCCACAACAACTTCAGTTCCATCTTGTCCCTGCAGAGGGACAAAGCTGTGGAGCTTTAAGTTTGTTTCTCTTCACTGACCCAAAACTCAGAGTGTTCCTGCAAGACGTCTGTCATCCTCAGTCTCTGCTCAAATGGCCTCATGTAATATTCAGAGTGTAAGAATTAGTGAGATGACAGCGTTAGACAGAGGCACCTAGCAAAAGGGAATGAATGATCACAGGAATAGTAGCATTAGATCTATTAATTAGGTAAGCCGGCTAACATATTTAAATATTGCAGCAGCCAGAGATCTGCTACAGTAGAAGTAGGACACTACCAGAGGCTTCGTCTCTTCAATTCTACGTCTCTCTCCGTTTCTCATTTTGTGGATCTGTCTTTGAGCTTTCTTCTTTCTTTTTTCTCTTATCCTCTTTCTCTTTTTGTTTTTTTTGTGTGAACCATTTCCTTTTTCATTCTCTTTGATTCATTCTTGCTGTTTCCGTCTTAACTGAGGTTAAGTGAGGATATTCTGGAAAGAACTCCTCCAAAACATGTCTGGATCTCTAACAACAGCGGTACTACAAAACTACTGCTACTACCACTACTGATACTACTAATACACTACAATATACAATTCACACTCATCTTAAAATCTACACAAGACACATAGTACTTTAAGAAAGTACTGTAGCTGTGGAATCATAACACAAAATGGGAGAGAAAAACGGATGACACTAATGTCAAGATCAAACTACACATTATTTTTGATCAGTCTGTCAGATTAGACAATCGTAGAGTTGTAAATTCTAACCTAAGAGACATAATAGAGTATATGCTGTACCCCAACCAATCAGAGCTCGCCGTACAAAGGTGATGTGTAAAGTGCCTGGGACTGGCCGAGCACCAACCACATATGTTTCTGTCTGTAATCAGGGTTTTCATAATGAAAGTGAGGCTGAAAGCATTCATGGTCACTGGGCGGTGAAGGTGGACTGTCAGCAGAAAGGCAGTGTGTGTGTTCGTGAGCAGCAGATGTGTGTATGCAGATGGTGGGAGCTACTTCATGCTCCTAACCCGAGCGCGACAGTCAAATGGAAGCAAACTCAGTAAACAAAATTCTGATAAGCTGGTCTTTGTCTTCCACTGTGACATACTACATGGGATAAAACCTGCAACCGTCCCACCCAATGCTCATATTTGTTCCTGACACCCCACGTCTGTCGGGTCGGGCTGATATATAAGTCTTAATCTGGCACTAGGCTGAATCTGAAGGAAACAGCTAATCAAGCTGCTAGCAGGCAGCTGTTTTCATCACACAAGCTCTGATAAACCAACTGTACTGTGCTGTGTTTGACCCGAACACAATAGGAGGGTTAATGTGTGTTAACAGAATATTGAACTGGGGAACATAGGACCCTGGGAACATAGGGTCCATGTCTGCTGGATGCAGAAGTAGGCAGCGGTTTGCTTACATGTTAGCCATAATAACTTTATATGGTAATAATATGTCCAGACTTTGTGTGTTTCAGCTTGTTGAAGAGTTCTCCACCATGAGCCTCCCCTCCAGCTCGGTGGCGGGGGCGGAGTTCTACAGCGACAGCGGCTCCCCGATGTCTCTGGACTCCAGTGTTTTCTTCAGCGAGACGACGGCGTCCTGCGTTAGAGACCCGCTCGACTTCTTCATCATCAATGTTGGGGGAAGTCGTTACGTGCTGTCGCAGGAGCTGCTGGCGTCTTACCCGGAGACCCGGCTGGGGAAACTAGCCTGCTGCAGCCGAGACTCTGCGCTGGAGCTCTGCGACGACGCCGACTTGCTGGAGAACGAGTTCTTCTTCGACCGAAACTCACAGACCTTCCAGTAGGTGGCGCCTTATCTCCTCCCTGAGGCATGCATGATGCCCTAATAACAACACCGTAACCATACCAATTATATACCAAAACGCCAATTATATACCAGAGTCAAACATTCCCACTAAGTCTGATCTGAGTACATCATACTCAATTTGGGTACCACAGTGTCAAAATAAAAGTTCAAAACCTTTAAAGTGTTAAAACCATTTGACATCAGTGTGATACAGAAATGTAAGGCAATGTAAGGCACTTTCACAATGCTGCACAGGTGTGCAAGCTTCAATTCCAAACAATTTATTTTAAGTTATGTGCCAATAATCCACATAGATATTTATAAACTCGAACAAAAAGGCTTTTACATTTTCATTATGTTATGTGTTTGAGGTCAGTACAGGATTTGGGACAGATGTGATGATGTTGAGGGATGTTGAGTCAAGTTGTCAAGTTGAAGGACGCCTCAAGTCTAGAAAAATAATAAAGTTTGAATACTTAAACAACAAGCATCCCAAGTTAGTCTTCTTCTTACCTGTCGTGTTGTGTGTTGTCTGACCATGTCGCAAATTGACAGTATTTATAGTTGTTTCAAGCAACCATAGAGAGCGAGGCGTGAAGTGGATATTCGGTTTTGGAAAGTTACAGAAATGGTCGGACACCCCCCCATTTAATCTAGTTTTTAGCCATGCTGGTGGCTCTGGGGATGGCAAGTTTGGCCACTCAGTTAACTGTCACACTGAAATCCATCGTGTTGTGTCGCAAGTTTATAATTTAAATAAAATAAATAATAACTATCCTACATGTAAAAGACCATTTAAAACTTGAATGTAGGTCAGTGGATTTATGGTGTATCTGGTGCCTGAGCTGCAGACTGAACTTCTGAAAACAACAAGACACATCTGAGCTGTGTTCACCTGATGCTTCCAGTGTGTTTCTGCCTCGAGTCAAACATTAGTGTGAGGCACGGCAACACCTGATGTTCAAACTGGAGGTCGTCTTCACAGGTGTGCTGTCAGCTCCTGTTAACTAATGATATCCTGATGGCCTTTAAACTGTGACGGCTGTTCTTCCATACAGCTCACAACCCAAAATAAACTGTAAACTCTGAGCTCAGCCAGGGACCAGCACAGCCATGACAAGAAATGCCGTTCTGTTTGTTCAAATTATGAATGAGGGTCATGTGACAGTCTAAGACATCTGTTAATTTTCGGGGACTTTGCTAACGCTATACCTTATACTTAAACCTTATACTGTAAGAAGGAAATCGGAGCCAGTGGAGAAGCTTGTCAGTACTAATGCTGCTTGGCTACCCTTGTTGGTCACATCACAATCGTCTTGCAGGAGGTCCCTTGAGAGTCTCTTGAACTGGACAAGTTGAGACAGCAGGTGATTTCTCTCTCAAGAATGTGTCCAAACTGTACAGATGTCATTATACCCAACTGACATCAGATCACACCGTGAGCCAGACCAATACCAGATGTAGTCTTGCAAACTGATAACGAATTTTAATTTGTCCTTCGCGCTTCTGATTTTCTTTCCTCGTTCCCCCCAAAAGCACGAAAAGATACAGTAGAGCTTTTTCTTGTAGATTAATTGAGACAAACCGCTCTGGGCTGTACAATTACGACAAAAATAGCACAAAATAACCCCCAGTATGCTCAACGTTGGGGGGTTCTTTGCCTCTATTTTGTGGGTTATTTTGTCAATAACTATACCGCTCATGGATAACTTTTTCTGGAAAAATCAATGTCTTTTAATATCTGTGCTGACAGAATGCTACCTGTTTCTGTGTATTTCTGCTGACAGGTATGTGATGAACTACTACCGGACAGGTCACCTGCATGTGCGGGAGGAGCTGTGTGAGATCTCCTTCCTACAGGAGATCGAGTACTGGGGCATTGACGAGCTCCGAATCAACCCCTGCTGCCGCGAACGTTACTATCGCCGCAAGGAGCAGAAGGAGACCCTCGATGTACGGCGAGAGTTTGAGGCCGAGGACGATGATGAGGACTTTGTGGGTGCTGCCTGCCCGGCTCTCCGCCGCCGCCTGTGGGACCTGCTGGAGAAACCTGAATCATCACGTGCTGCCCGCACCTTCGGCTCGCTCTCAGTTTTCTTCGTGGTGGTGTCAGTAATCAACATGGTGCTAATTTCGTTGGACCTAGGGGAGGACTTCGGCGTGAGCGGCATTGGTATCGGTGCACCAATGCTGTTTGATGCCCTGGAGTACGTATGCGTGGTGTGGTTCACGGGTGAGCTGGCACTTCGATTTCTCTGCGTGAGGGATAAGTGCCGCTTCAGTCGAAGTATTCCCAATGTGATCGACCTGCTGGCCATCCTGCCTTTCTACGTGACACTGGCGGTGGAGAGCCTCCATGGAGGAAGCACCGAGCTGGAGAACATGGGCCGCGTGGTGCAGGTCCTCCGACTTCTGAGGTCGCTCCGTATGCTGAAGCTGGGGCGACACTCAACAGGTAAACACGTTTAAACTGCAGCTTTGAAAAGATGGTGCTGCTTTAGTATTATTATTATAAGTAAGTAACTTTATTTATATAGCACCTTTCAAGAGCAGAGACGTCACAGAGTGCTTCACACAATGAAATATGGCAACCAGCAAACATACAAAACAACATAGAATAGAAATAGAAATAGCACAAATATTTTTTTTTTTAAAGTAAAAGTAAAATTACACAAAGGCAGACAAAGTTTGTTCCTTCTAAAACAAAACAAAGTACAGTTAAATGAACTCTTTACTTTCCCCATCAAACCTTGGAAAATGTGCATAAAAGATGAGCAGCCACTCTCACACACCTAGCAAGAGAAACATCACAATTTTAATAATAAATGTGACTTTTTAGTGGAGGGAGGGTTTATGCTTTATCTTCCTGGACAGATCGTGAACTCATTTAAATCTTGGGTAGGTAATGTCTTTTAGAAGCATTTTTTGTTATATTTGTTGAAATTCACTTTACATCCAGACCGCAATCCATAATTCAAGTGCTCTGACAAAAAAAGGAAAAGAGTCTGGTGTCTGTGGCTGTCACAGGACCGTAATAAGCCCGTCCAGCTACACATCTGACTACCTGCGTGCACTCTGACCCTGACCTCTGACCCTGCGGTCGTATACTTTCAAAATCTAGCTTACTCTTGCCGGTTTCTTCAACATTACCAACCCTAGCTTTAACTTTGAAAAGCATCTGTGGCTCATTTCTTTCTTTTTTGTCTTTCTTAAAAGACTCCAATATAAAAATGACGACAACACGAGAGACAAAAACTGAGGCTCCTCTTTCGGCTTCGTCTAAAATGTATTCATGTACAGGTTGTTTTGAAGGAAAATAAACAAGAGCAAAAATAAGATATGGGCCATTTTTAAAAATGCATGCCAAAAAGTTCAGATAAAAACTCAGAACTTTAGGTGCAGCCTTGTCTGACCAGGTGAAGTGCTTTGCTCATGGGTACGTAGCAGCAGCAGCAGTTTCCCTCCAAACGTGTTCACAGCCTGTCAGAGGATTTCAAGTACATGATGTGAACAGCCAGAGAGAGAAAAAGAAAATGAAATTCTCCTCGGTGAGAAGCTGCTGCTGTGAGATTACAGCCGGGAGGTTTTCTGAGGACGACAAAGAAGAGAAGAAAAAAAAAAATTGATTCATATTTTGGCAAATTCCTTCAGGAGACAGAGGGAGGAGAGAGAGTGAGTGTGTGTGTGTGTGTGTGTGTGTGTGTGTGATTACATGTGCATGAGTATATTTGTGTGTGAGTGTGTCAGACTGGGACGTGTGAGTGCTTTGATCTGGGTGATTTTGGGAAGGATGATCATCCCTGGACTCAACTCATGAATAATGAAAGAGAACATGGAGAGGTGGGGGTGAAGGAGAGCGAAGGAAAGAGGAAAAGGGAAAAAGAGAAGGGAAGGCTGAAGTAGGAAAGTGAACGCGAGGAAGTTTCCCATGGTCCTGTTGTTGACTATTTTTCTAATTGGTGTCATGAATCGTTTTTAGTACTGAACGTGTCAAAGACCAAGGACATGTGCATTGATTTTAGACCCCTCTCACCCCTCTCCTGACAGTACAGTGATTGATGGCCAGAATATAGAAATAGTGGAGTCCTACAAGTATTTGGGAACAATACTAGAAAATAAACTGACATTTGAGAGTAATACTGACATGCAGTGTACAAGAAAAGCCAGCAGCGTCTCTTTTGTCTCAGGAAGTTCTGTAACTTCCAGGTTGACAGGACCCTGATGACAATGTTTTATCAATCTTTTATTGAGTCTGTGCTCACTTCTTTTATCTGCTGGTATCAATCTCTCAAGGTCAAACACAAAAACATGCTCAGTAAGGTGGTCAGTGTCTGCAGTAAAATAACTGGCACTGCAACAAACAGTTATATAAGAAAGCAGAATCTGTCTGATCAGATCCTGTCTGATTGTTCTCATCCTTTACATCAACAGTTTCAGTTTCTGCCATCTGGTACCCTCCTCAGACTTCCACTAGCTAAAACCAATAGATTCAAACACTCCTTTATACCCTCTGTTATCTCCCTCCCAAACTCTTGGAGGAAACATTAGTTATTTGCACAATGTTTCTTTTTTTTACTGTATTTTACTGTGTTGATGAGTATTTTTATTGTGTATTTATGTTTTGTATTTATGTGCCTTGCGTTTTATGTGTGCTAAATGTAAGCATCCCACTGCTGCATAACCAATTGCCCCATTGGGGACAAATAAAGTTATTGATTGATAATTACTGTTCATTCATGGAAGCTTCAGCAGCATCAAGTCTTTCTTAAAACAATACTCACATGCCAATGTATGTTCATACTGGCTGTGAAGAGATTCCCTCCTAATGTAAGAATGCAAAAGGGAACAAAATCTATATAGAGTCATAAATTCTTGCCGTGAGTCGGCCGAGAGACGTGACAGACTACACGCTGGTCCTCGACCAATCATAGCTTGCCGTCTTTCACGACCTGTGTGATGTCATCAGGAAGGAGGTGCTAGGGACCGACATCCTGGAACAAGAATGTAAACAAACGATGGCATCCGAAGCGGTGTGTTTGATACTGACTGTCTTTTGTTTGGGAAAAAAAAAAAGACCAGCACCAACAACATCATTCCTCTTTCTCTTCACCATGTTTACAGATGTACTGATCAACGTCACACAAAATATTGCAGAAGGCAAAAATATTCGGACACGCTCGTCCCAAATGAGGCGTTGTTTGTCGTCCACTGTGATACACAGCATGGGAAAAAAACATCAACTGTTGCACCTGACGCCCTACGTCTGTCGGGTCGGGCTGATATCGGGCTGATATCATGCAGTCTGAACCCAGCATAAGTCAGTTTAAGTTGGTATCTACATCCTGGCAGTCTGGTGTAGTAATTTATTGCTGGCAACAAACGTACCTGCAACTGCCAGGACAAATCTGCACTGCAGCTCACCAAGGAAACACAAAGAGTGAATCTGGTGTTAAAAAGAATAACTTTGAAAGGTACAGATTTGATTTGTCTAAAGGCTCAGTCACACCATCATTTAAAATGAGTGAAACGTCAGCGCGAAATCAATCCATTTATATGGAATTGCCGCAGTCTGCAGGTTTGCTCACAGAGGTGAAGTCGATTTATGTGAATCTGTCAGGTCGAGTTCAACTTTGGTGATTTGACTCATGAATTTGCCCTGTTGAGGGAACGGAGAACCGGAGAGTCCAAACCTGAGAAGGTTATAACTGTGTTGCTCCATTCACTTTTATATAACTCTGCTTTGTTGAAGTATAAACGGCTTCACTAAAGAGACACGATGTGCAGAAAAATTCTTAAACACTGACCTGGGGGTTTGTTTACAACCTGTCTGATCTTCTCACTGCTTGTGTTCCTTGACCCGCCAGGTTTCTTTTTAGCTGGCCGGGGCATGCTCGAAAGAAACTAGTTTGTACAGCATGTCACCCAACCATGTCTAAAGGCAAAATTGTTAAAGCTGTTGTTGATAACAGTGCACGCTCTCTGATGAAGGCATTCATGGTGTTGCACTCGGTTTTGATGGAGGAAGCCCTGAGATAGCTAGCTAGTGTAGAGAGCCAACAGACAACCACTGGATGGGGATCTCCACACTGCTACTTTATTCTACGATACTAAACATCCACCATACATTGTCAGGTCTCCATGGCACTACATTCAGTAGTGATAAATGAGCAGCAGGACATCATCATTATAATCTGCACTTGTTACGGAGTAGATTTCATGGCCATGAGCAGTAACTCAGCACAAAGTGCAAAATGGAAAGATTGTGTGTTTTGTAAAGTGCAAAGTAGTTGGACGCAGCCCCCCCAAATCCCAATGTCTGATAGATGTGGGGGGAGGGGTTTCAGATGTTGTTCGACCATCTGACAAGCACTGTTGTTGAAGACCTTCACCATGACACGTTAGTCTTGCAGAGATTTGGCTGCATTAGAAATTGTTGTCTAAAGTCAGTCTTTATTACTTTTATTGAGGTGTTAACGTGTTTTAATGTTATAGCTGGTCGAGGTGGAGCTAATTTTAAATTCTTTATATACTTTCATTTACATTTATATCACAGCATCATATTTTATACACCGATCACTTGTTTTGTTTGTAAAATCTTAATCTGGAAAGTAACTATCTCACTACAGCCTCAGTCAAACTCTAGTAAAGTACAAAGACCTCAAAACTGTATTTAAGTACAGTACTTGAAAATTTACTTTAGCTACATTCCACCACTGGTTATCATCGACCTCCCTGCAACATATGTCATGGGATAACAGATTGTTTGTGTTGTGTTCATTTGTGCACCTGAAATATTAATTTAAGGGAACCAGTTCAGTAATGTGAGGGCACCTGAGAGCTGTGAGTGCAGCAGCTCTGTGGCGAAACTGATCCAGTGTGACACTGACGAAGGACTCGCAGCTGCTGACAAACTGAGCAGACACGAAGACAAGATGTTAGAGACTTCAGTGTCTCTCCTCTCATCTGTCTGCATGAATATCAGATCACAAAAACACAACATCTTCTGCAGCTCTCATTCATTACCTGCGCATTTGTTCTTATCTTCTGTTTAATAATGCTCTCCTCTCAGTAGGATCGGGCTGAGGCTCAGCACAATCAAAAAACATTTAACAAAAGAGAGAGCAGAGTCTGATGTCTGGTCAGATGTACAGGAGCCCAGAGGGACAAACTTCAGACAGACCTGATTAATCTAGGGACACTGTTCAATACATGAAAAGCAGTTTGTATTGTTAAACTGAGCAAACTGTAATATAAGCTGATTTGCTCTGATTCAGCTCCTTAAATCTTTGTGAATGTAAAGAAGCAGCTTTCTGCAGCTGCAGTAAACACTCTTTGTCTTCAGTACTTCAAATCCTCCTGAAACTCGACACCAAAGCTCATTTCTTTTTCTCTCGGAGGAGACTAGAGAGACGACAAGTCATTCTGGGGTGTGAACGTCAGCCCTGTGAGTGGCTCACATGTGGGTGTATTTATAAATTTGCTGTTTCCTCTTTCTGCCACTCGTTATTTTCCCCTCGCTGAACGGCTTCAGTCCTCAGACTCACTCGGAGAAAAAACGGGAGACATGAGAACGAAATGAAGAAATGATCACATGCTGTCAGTCGCTGACGATGGAGAGAAATAACAAATCGTTCCGAAATGAGATATTCAGACAAACGGCAGACAAAAACTGAATCAATGTAGGACTTTTACTTAACAGCTGATTATGGTTTATAAAAAGAAAATAGTGACATTTGAATGAAAACTTTAATCCTGGCATCACATTTTTCTTTTTCTACATTTGTGAATAAATGATAAAAGAAATAATTATTCTAATTATAATTATTATACACAACATTTGGACCAGTAACAATGAGTATGCTGAATTGTGTGACATCTGTACTCAGTAATTGCTTTCAAATGTGCATCCATGTCGACATAATCCCTTACTTTGAAAACCACCCAGTGTCAGCTCCATTTGAAGCACTTCACACTTTTAAATATCAGGTGTCATGTCCGTACACAGTGCGCATCCTTTTCATCATTCAGCATAAGACTAAAAGCCTCAGGCCCCACTAGCATCCCCTAGAGGCTGCAGTGTTCAATATGAGCAACAACAGATTTATTATTCTTAGCTTTACCACGTACTGTATAGCAAACGTCGAGATAAGATGTAACTTTAACTTTAGCAAGTGATCATTAGCTAGCAGTTACTAATTATAATAAGATTATATAAAAGCAAAGGCATTGACCAAGAGGGCCATTTTCCAGATCCTTTAAAAGTGAAAACTGGTGGGAAATTGACATCTGTATAACACTGTGAGAACACGGGTCATATTGGTTTTGATTTTTACTCATATATTTACATAACTGTAGCATTTCCATGACATGGGATTTGAGAATGTTCTGAAATCTATGATTGAAGTCGGCCGCTGAAAAGCAAGAATCATGTCAGGGAATCAAACCCAAGAGACAAATCCCTGATGCTGTATGGGAAATGTATATTTGGTAATTCCTTCCATTGTAAAGTTTGTTCAGCTTGATTTTTCAAAACTTTAACGCACCCAAAGCAAGAGTTTTCATAACAGTCCCTGTCCACAAATGTATTACCACATGACAATTAAATATGGCCTCAAATAAATGTTCACTGTGATGGATTATCCAAATCATGTTCAAGTTTCTGGAGGCTGATTTTCATAACATACTGAAATGAGTGGAAGCCTTTGGCTGCCTGGAGGGTAGACAGAAATTCAAACTCAGCTAATAATCTTCACATATTTACTAAAGAGCTGTGATTGGTGAAGATCATAATACGAGTGGAACGCCTTACTTTCAGAGCACTGTGGTTGCATTTATTTCTGCCTGGAAGTAAGAACATCAATCTACTGACGGTATCATGTGGGCAATGCTCAGCAGGGATGGAAAGTATGCGTGATGCTAAAATATTCCTCTGTCCCCATTTCTGTCCAGGCCTCAAGTCTCTGGGTATGACCATCGCTCAGTGCTACGAAGAGGTCGGCCTCCTGCTCCTCTTCCTCGGTGTTGGCATCTCCATCTTTGCCACGGTGATCTTCACTCTGGAGCACGACCTTCCAGCCACCACCTTCACCAGCGTGCCGGCCGCTTGGTGGTGGGCGACCACCTCCATGACCACGGTCGGCTATGGAGACATCCGGCCCGACACAGCTGTGGGGAAAGTGTTGGCTTTCCTCTGCATCCTGTCTGGGATCCTGATCCTGGCGCTCCCCATCGCCATCATCAACGAGCGCTTCTCCGCCTGCTACTTCACCCTGAAGATGAAGGAGGCGGCGATGCGGCAAGGCGAGATGCTGAAGAGGCTGGCCCGCGGCTCTGTGGGGGGTGTGAGTGTGGGAGGAGTGGGAGGAGGCATGAACCTGAGGGACGCCTACGCCCGGAGCGTCCTGGAGATGTTGAGGCTGCACGGACGAGAGAGGGTGAGCACCCGGAGCAGCGGAGGAGAAGAACTGTGGTGGTAGAACCAGAAGACTCAGACTGGTCCTGACCTGATGGTTACCGCACTGCAAAGGGGAAAATTACAACCCTACAGGAGTCGATGGTTGAAGGGTTCACGAGCAAGGCACTGACACCTCGCTGAGAGCTGATGGTCCTGGTTAACCTCTGACCCTTCTGGAGGTCAAAGGTCAGAGTGGAAGAAAATCATTCCTGACACTGTGCAGCTAGAGCACCTGAAAATGTATATTTCTTACCTGAGATTACTCACATTTTCAAAAAATCAAGAAGTCATCCACCATCTAAAATAAAGGTGCAATAATTTGATAATTGATTAACTGCATGCAAAAAGATCTTCAGTAAATTAAGTAAAAGAAATGGAAATATACATAAATAGACACCTCAGAGATGAATTCCAAGCCGATGTAAATTTGGATTTAAACTGAAACAATTAGTTAAATAATCCGTTGGTTGAATGACAGAATGAATCAATTAATCGAATAATCATTTGTCAAGGAAAAGTGTCAAACATTGAGAATTTGTTACATTTGTGTGTTTTGTATCACTGTAAACTGAATATCTTTGGGTCTTGGGTTGCTGGTCAGAGAGAACAAACAACTTTATTGGACAGTCAGGAGTGAAGAGGCAGACAGGTAACACAGGTACTCAGCTGGAATCGAACCGTGGACGTTGCAGTGAGACGTCATGCGCTGTGACCATTTGGCGGCCAGGGTGCTCCAAAACAAGACAAATCTTTTCTGTGGCTGTTGAATTTGTCGGCTCTAACGGACACTTTAATAAGTAACCAGCCTGTCTTCAGAGGTCCTGGTCTGTGATAAAATGTAGGTCGATTGTCAGGAAGTTAGAATATTGAGTCGGGAATCTGTGTGACATTGCTGCCGTGTTTCTGTGTGGTTTTAGTCTGAAGACAGATACCCGTCTCATCTGTTGTGGATTGATAAAGTGTGTTTTTACAGTATAATCTGTATTCTCAATAATTCATCTGGTTTTACTTAAATAAATAAATGTCAACATTCTGTCTTTTTGTAACACAAACACGTGGAGCTGTGGCAGATGAAGGATTTCAAGTGAATTTATTATCCTGTCGTTATTTAAAGGACTTCACCTGTTTCTACAAAACTTACCAATTAATAACAATCAATAACTAACATGCAGTTTGGGGTTATTCAAATGCTAAAATATCCAAACTAGGCTCCACACATGTAGAGAACTACGTATATATTTTTGTTACATAAAAATAAATATAAACAACATACAACAACATAAAACGTCTCACTGGGACTGAGCTTAGTAATTAGTAATTATTAATGATGATTTTAATGCAACCCTGTTCCCGCAAAATGACCTTTATATACACTACAGGAAACGCTTGTAACAGATCTGCGAAGTTGAAAATGTTCATCCAGAAAGCATCTGCACTTCACTGACAATGTATTTAATTTAACTACAGAAAGCACATTTTTATGTTAAGTCATCATCTTGGTTAAATACTGAAAGACTCAATGGTGACATGAGTCAGAATGTGTACACTTTTTCTGTACTTAACCAAAACCAGTTTTTCCTTAACCTAACCTTTAACAATATGTTTTTGCTACCTAAACACACCTGTCTCTGGTTCAAAGTCTCTGGTGTCAAAGTCCTGAACTTCGTATGTCTACCATCAACCTTGTCCACCTCTCTACGACTTCTGTGTTGTACAAAACGAAGCACCTTGTTGCCCGAAACAAAAGTTGCCAGTGAAAATAATCCACACAGCAAATACATTTCCTTTAAAACGTATCAGACAAAACTATTTAATAAAGTTAATTTTTAGGTCACAAGGTTGACATCTGAGCTCAAGTATTCTGAACACTTTCATGAGCACAGGCTCACCTTTCATTCAGTATGTAATGGACCTTCAGGCTGGAATATGTTTCTCCAGGCTGCTTGTAGGCGAACGTGAACGGGGGTCTTTCAGAAATGTTTACCAGTTTCTCGTATACTTGTAATGTTCAACTTGTCTTTTAGCTTCTCCGTTTTCGAGCCCGCCTCCTGATGCTCAGGTCCACACAACGTGTTGTTGTGATTTGGGAGGTGTGCACATTGGTTCCTCTGAGCCTTTGCGAGCCATAACATAACATATGGTTCTCTGAATAGCTTCCACGTTTACGCGCATCTTTGCAGAAGCATAATTCTGACTTTAAACTGTAAGAGGGCTGATTGTCGCGCCCCCTGTTGATCACCCAGTGCCGTTCTTTTGTGTCCTGGTAATAAGAAAAAATGAGTAACTGCACTGTATGCAGAGAGATAATGAAAATAATAGAAATCTATGTAAACATAATGTGATAACCTTAACATGTCATTTGGTTCAAGCTTTCCGAGACATTTCCCACAATGCGCGTTTTTTTGCGCGTTATCAGAAAACAGGGTTTGATGCCACAACAGCTCTTGATTCAGTGAAAAAAACAGTTTGTGCTCCTGTTGTGTTTTCATCCCTACATAACATTATCTCTGTGCACCACCTTGGAAATAACATCCTTCTCAGAGAGTACACATGCATTAGTAAGAGTTGTGTAGAAGTCAGTATAAAACCCTACAGGCTGTTTTTTGGTACCTCGGTGCTTCTGCACTCTCTTGTATGGTTTCTGTTACCACTCTGTGACTCAGTCATGCAATAAAGGATGCTCTCCTGTGGGTCAGAGTGGTCTTTTCAAATATCACAGTGATGGCCCGAAGGCCTGAATAAAAACACTGACCTGTGAGCTGCTGCCAGGATGTTTTCTGCCCTCTAACATTCTTGTTTGTAGATTAGCTGCTGTGTGTCGATTTGATGTCAGATGATATCTTTCCCAAGGATTCCACAAAAGTGTTGAAGAGTTCCTTTATCACAGCACAAATTTAAAAACTGATTTTAAAAAAAAGCACTGGAGCATAAAAACATGTTGTTGTTGTTGTTGTTTACTTGTAGATTTACCCTAATCTCAATTTAATGGTTTATGTTGTGGGGACCAGCTTTCTGTCCCCATAATGCACAATTTTTCCAACCTACCTTACCTGCAACCCTATTTTTAGGTCCAAACAGTCTCATGATCCCAGACCCAGAGAGAAAATTTGAATGTGATTTACATTTGTATTGTATTTTCAACTGCATAAAGGGAGTATTAGGACCACTTTTAGGAGAAAAAAACCATAATATTTCAAAAGTCCTGGGGTGGCCTGGCAGCCTAGTGATAAAGATGCACACTGTATATGCTGTAACCATATAAGAAAAAAGTTACGAGAAACCGGTGATATATATATATGATAGATATATTATATTATATTATATTATATATTATATATATATATATATTATGAGAAAATGTAATGATGTTTCAAGAATAAAGTTGTAATTTTACAAGAGTCATAAAACTTAAAGTAAAGTCTTAATTTTACAAATAAAAAGTTACTATATTTTGAGAAAAGATCGTAATATTACAATAAAAAGTTATAATATTGTGAGAAAAATAATATGAGAAAAAACAAAGATATTAAGTATCATATTTTAATTTTTGTGATTTTACAAAATAAAAGTCATAATATTTTGAGAATAAAGGGGTGATTTTACGAGAAAAATGTCATAATATATCAAGAATAAAGTTGTAATTTTTGGAGAAAATATTTGTATTTGTAATATTTCAGTAAAAGTCATATTTCCAGAAATAAGTCTTAATATTTTGAGATAAAGTCTTAATTTTACCAGAAAAAAAATTCATGAAATAAGTCTTTATATTTTGAGAATTAAGTCATGATTGTATGAGAAAAAGTTAGTAGAGTAATATTCCAAGAAGAAAAATCATGCTATTTTTCTAACAGTGACCCTAATACTCCATTGTCATAATTCATATTTAATTTTGTCATAATTTCAAAATCAGATATTATATGTCATTAAATAAATATAAATATTTGGGATCCAGACCTCAAAATGTGACTGTAGGAACAGATTTTTGTCCCCACAATGCGGTGAATACAAATATACACCACTCTGCCAAAACACACACAAACAGGCACACACAGTGTGCACAGTGTACAGTATCTACACACAGTAATATCATGCTCTACTGGAGCAGACAGGTTGAATCTGAAATGGTAAGAGATGAACAGAAACAGGTTTCTGCACCTTTAATGTGAACAGAGAGATGACAGCAAACCACACGCACACACGTCAGGGGAGCTGAGATGATGTTGTTAACATTGATTTGTTTCACAGTTTTAACAGACACGTCTGATGGGGAAAGGTTGCACAAAAACAGTGACAACCTCCATCCAGCAGCATTTCACTCCTCTAAGCTATTTGTGTCGGTAATTATATAACAAACCTTTCCATATGCATTTTTAGTCCTGACACGAAGCTCTGAGGCAGCGCGTTCTCTGCTTTGAACTGAATACATAATTTACACTTTTCATTTTACACTTTTATTTCAGGCTTTCAGCTGATGCTCTGGAGCGATTCACACAGGTACCTGTCAAATATTTGAAAAACTATCCAGATCTGAGGTGCTGAAAAGTACAAACCCGTTTTATCTTCATGCTTTCCACTCTGTTCTTTCAGTTTTTGTAGATAAATCTGGAACAAATCTTCTCTGCAATAAACAAACAAACAATCTGTATCCAGTCAGCTGAGAGTTGTAGATGTGATTTCAGGCTACGAAAACCTCAAAACCATGACGCATTAACCTTTACTTCCTTTATCACCGACGCAACAAGCAACCAGTAGTCATGAAGTAAAAGATGTGAAAGTGATCAGTTCATTATGACTGTGAAATAGTGATATTAGATTTGAATCGTTCTTTTTGAGGAACGAGTTAACTCGATTCGCAGGCAGCAGTGAAGTGCATAAGAGCCAGGTTAACTTTGAGTTGGAAGTCAACTCGTTCGTTCTGCATACACCCACTGAGCTGAAGAACGAGTCGCTCATGAGCACACACCCCCTTAGAACAAGTGACTGGTGCTGCTCAGCGACGGACTCTCATTCAGCGAGCTCAGCCAGTAGCACAAAGCAACACCCACGAGTCGTTCACGAGTACAAACCCACACTGAGCCGTTAAAAATACAGAACCAAAAGAGTCGTTCATGAGTCGGTTCGCTAGTGGCAGGTGAACGAAACAAATCGGGTTACTTAAAAGAACTGGTCTTCTCATTGCTACTGTGAAAGTAACTGGAGTTACTTTGTTGTCTGTGATATTGTTTTGTTGTCTCAGGTGAAAAACTTGTGTTGCATGTTTTTAGTGATCCCTGCGGTGCGGCTTTATGGACGGCAATGACGGCCAGTCGGTCCACAACTTTGGTCCAGCCTAAAATACTGGATGGATTGAAATTTTCTACAGAAATTCATGGTCCCCAGAAGATGAATCCTACTGACATTTATGATCCTCTGCCTGTTCCTCTAGTGTCAGAGTAGGGGTGTTGGCACAACTTCACCTACTTCCAAGGTGCACTGAGGAGGGAAAAAGTCTGAAGAGGTCAAAACTCCAGCGACACTTGTAATATTTAGAACAACTTCATTGTTAGCCTGATGATCATGAGGACCCGGATGAAAGTATCGCTGGAGTTTTGACCTCTCCTGTTCCTCTAGTGTCACCATGAGGTTCACATTTTTGGTTTTTAGTGAAATATCTAAATAACTATTAGTTGGATTGTCATGACATTTGGTTCAGACATTCATGTCTCCCTCAGTATGAACTGTAGTAACTTTGGTGACCCTCTGACTTTTCCTCTAACGCCATCACCAGGTCAAATTTACAATGTGTCCAACAAAAAACCTGCAAAACTAGCAGCAAAGTGGTTAGGATAATCTGTAATTGGCAAATGTTAGCAAGCCAACTTGCTAAACTAAGATGGTGAACATAGTAAACATTATACCTGTTACATAAGAGACACTAACATTGTTTGCTAAATGTGCGCCTTCTAAACAAAAACCAAGTACGTCTGATTACTGTTTACAATCTCACGGCTGGACGACTGAGTGGGCCGTGGCCTTCAGATGAAACTGCCTTTCACTCCAGCTGCTGTAGCTTAGCCTCAGCAGATACAATGTAGATTCCAGGCCGGGTCAAGCCACCGAGTATCTCCGCTTCTGCTTGGGTGAGAGTAGGATTTAAATGACAGCACAGCCAGATACCCACAGCAGGGCCTAGCGATGGGTCAAAACACGTTATTTACTTCATGCTACAAACCAGACTGGAAGGATGGAAACAACCCAAGGAGAAAAAGTAGAGGTGTTAGAAAAAGTCAAGTTGTTTTACTGACAGAACTGTCCAGGTTTCTTTTTGCATCTTATGTCCAGATGAAGAAACATGTTTTATATAACGGTTATTAATATTTGACACTAAGCCGGCAGACAGTCTGCTGTGTGTGCAGAATATTTCATGGGTTCACTTTCAAGTTTTTTCTGGAGATAAAGAAAAATAGAAATAAACACATTTAAAATGTCTTTTGTTGTGATGTTTGCTTGTCTGCTAACAGCTTCTTTATTATGTCTTCAGTGTTTCTACAGTACAGCTGTGTTGGGACACACTATCATATGTTTGGGAATGCCAATAAGTCTCTGTGTTTTGGTGTGTGGTAAGTATATCTAATATTATATGTAAGAATATTCCTTCCTTCCCAACTGTCCTTCCTCTAAATGATGACTCTCTGCTTAATTCATCATAATTACCAGCGTTTTGGAAACTACTGTGAAAGCTTTGCAAGCTACCAATTATTGCCTTCCAGAAACTAGAGTCCAGGTGGGGATGTTGCACCAAGCAGGATTACTTATTATTTTGCAAATGCACTACACAAAGGTCAGGTGTGTGGTGGTGGTTGCCTGACGGATGCATTGCCTGGGCATGCCTTCACAGCGGTCAGGATGTTAGAAAAATTATCAGTCATCTGTCGGGAATACTGTCAGGGTACTGTGACCTCTGACCTCCTGCTACCTCTGGTGTTGGTGATCTAGGAGTTGAAGTTTCTTCTAACGCTGCCCTCACTGTGAGGTATGTCTACATATGAACACCGCTTTTTCTCCTTAAATGCAAATGTGATGTTCCAGTTTTTCTCTCGCTGGGCAGCCAGAGGCATCAAACGGTGAATTCAGGTCAGCTGGGAAGGCAGTCAGGCAGGAAGTCATCTGACGTAGCCGTGGTGAAAGTGTTGCACGCAAAAATAAAAAAGTAAGCTGGAGGGAGACAGTTCATGGAGCATGTTTGGAGCAAGATGGCCTTCATCAGTCAGTCAGCCATGTTTTTGATTGTCCCTCTCACAGATTTAGGATGGATCCATGTGTACCTGAACACCAAAATGTTCTGTTTTAGCAATGCAGCAGTCTAATGTCTTTGTGTATGAACAATGGCAGTGGTTGATTTCAGTGGACATACAGATAAAGAGCTCAGTAATCTGTAGAAAACGTGACTAACTGGGGCTGATTTCACCAGTGATTTATTAAGACAGATATTCAACCCAGTCTTCTACATTTCTATACTATTAATTTGTAACAGCAAATGTAACCCCACCCACATTAAGTCTTCTGTCAACAGAACGAGGAAAATATCTTAATTAACGTTTATATTGTTGATGTTAAAAATATGCACAATGTTCACTGACAACGTATTTCATTTGGGTAAACAAATCAGCTTTAAACGGCTCAGTTAGAAGAAGACCGGTTTGAACACAGATGCACGACTCAGAGACAAGCTGGATAAGTAAAAAGTTCATGTTTAAAACAGGCTAAAGTCGACACCAGGCAAGCAGAAGAAAACAGGCAAACTTCTCCAAAAAGGGGTCAGTTTAAAGGGCAAAGGTCTGATGGACAGGCAGGGGATCATGTAGGCAAAACCAAACAAGCAGAACAGAAGGCTGGGCCGCTAAGGCAGAAAGCACAACAGACAATCTGGCAAAGAGTGACTGGGAATGGGCCGGTATATATACTGCAGGGCTGATGGGAAAAGTGGGAACAGGTGTGTGAACAGGCAGGCGGGGGAGGTCAGGTGATGGGGAATGGTGGTAAAAGGGGTTACTGCAGGACAGGGGCGACAGGGGAGTTACTGAATATAAGGCAGGGAAAAACATCGCAGACATGAGAATGTGCGATGTAAGAGTTGGCTGGCGTTGTGACATTAACAGTGTATAAATGCTGTTTTTCGGAGACAAGGCTGCCCCTGGTGGAGGTATGACTTTGTTATACTGCCACAAAACCTTTTCGGGAGGAGGCAGGGGTGGGCGACCTCCTGCTGCCGTATGACACCCGTCAAAACACCACGGCGGTGATCTTTCCCAAATTTAACCAAGTTGTTTCAAACAAACCGAACCTTGTCCATAGAGGCAGCAGATCAGAAAAGGTTCATTAGGACTTGTTGGGATCTTTGCCACATATGAGTCATTACTTTTTACATGTTCTGTATTTATTCTTGTCCATGCTGAGGTCCATCAATCACAATTTATTTTGCTTTGAGCTTTACAGGAAAATCTCCTGTCCTACTTAACGCTGCCTCAGTCTAGACAGGCTTGTTATCCCCTCAGGCCTGTTGTGGTTCCCTAGAGAACCTTATTTTTCCACTAAGTTGCAGCTCGACTCACCGCTCCATCTCCTCATGTTCTCTTTTTATTTTACAGACACAGTCTGAGGGCAGAAAAGGCAAACGAACAACCTTTTTAAAGCATCAGCACTGTGGGGTAAAAATGATTTTATATCCCTCAGCAGAACCATAAATCTTCATGTCTTACCTGATGTGTGAAACTCAAATAGTGAAATTTCATACTGAGGGTGCAGGGGTGTGAAAAAACACACAAAGTCACTGGAGGATAAAAATCTGTTAATTGAAGGCTTGAAGGTTAAATATAGTTTCAAAGAAAACAATGTGATGATGAATGTGGTTGTTAAAGTAAAGAACAGGCTGTTTGAGTCGAGATAATCTGCCGTTAACACACTCACACAGATAAACACATACATATGTATTAATACTGGGCTTGGGAGGAACCTAATTGACATATTGCATTGCCTAGCCGCTAACCCTTACCTTACCTTCGTTTTTTGACTTTAACCCAAAACCAAGTCTGAACCCTGAAACAGCCCCTTTAAGATGTGACAAGATGTCTTTACTTTCAAGGTCTAAAACTCAAACTGTAAATATGACCTCCTGTCTGAGAAAAAGATGATGCTGACAGTCTACAGTAGTAAAATCTAAGTGACCAGTTCAGTAGTGGAATGTAACTATTTACATTTACTCCAATAGTGTACTGAAGTCAATACTTGTACTGTACTTGTTATGTTATACTTAAAGATATAATCTCAAAGATTTTCATTTAAATAAATGTCTGTTAAGTCACTATCTATCGCCGAATGATGCAACACAGTGGTGACTGAGCCTACGGCCCGCTGATGAAAGCCTGCAGCATTTGCAGTATTATGACCCGGGTGTCGGCAGCAACTTTCCCGGAAAAATCACAAGCGGCGCACAGTTAGGCTTTTAGCAAGGCTGTGAAGCGGTGTACTGTTTTTTCCTGTGTCTGCTAGCGTTGTGTGTAAACCGTTTTTATGGCTGAACAAAGAAAAGGTCGATGACTACAGACGAGGAAACTGAAACTGAAACTTAAGTGAGGTCTAAAAACACACCTGCAATTACCAATTATCGCCATAGGTGCAGTGAAAGACAACAAAATGAAAATCTTCGAGATTATAACTTTAAATATAAACATTGTACTTTTTACTTCACTGCATTCTGACAGCTGTAATTACGTTGCAGATTAAGATTTTACATCCAAAACATGTTATCTCATTAAATATGGTGCATTTTTATGGATGAAACTGCCCAGCAGTATGTAAAATAGTTTACAGTTGTTTTGTTGTTTATTTCTACTTTAATTTACTTTTACTTTTGACGCTAAATACAATTTTGTCTGAACCAGACATTCATGCAAATCCCTTTGATAGTTGTTGAGATAGTTCAGTTTGGACCTGACAGACGGTGGTTAAAAAAATACCAATTAATAATTGATAATTGCTGCCCAACACTCCCATAATATTCAAGTCCTGAACATAGACCAGCTGAGACAAAATATTGTAAAAGGCAGAAGATTATATTAACAATCTCAGGAAATAACAGCTAAATCTAAATCTAATCGAGAGAATCTAATAAAATCTAAATTGCCACTGAGGCAACAAAGTCGTCATGTTTCATGCTTCATTTTAAATTCATGAAAATAATCTTGGATGTGGACATTCGACTCCTGCAGGTTATGACATGAAGTGTATCAGAGACACTTGAACAGACTCTATTAACCATTCAAAGCAAGTTTTTTTTTCAGGCCTTGTGATGATCAGAGTCTCTGCTTGTCATAACAGTTTACCTCTGAGCTGTTTTAATTCCCTCCGGTGTTTCCTCTTCCTCCTCCTCCACTCTGACGGAGCTGCTCTGATGAAACTCTGCTGTAACAAAAGACAGATCCTTCAACCGAAGTGACCTCGAACCAGAAGCTCCGCTGCACAGAGAGTCTGCAGGAGATTTACTGTAGGTCTGCGTTTTTAGTTGAAGTTTTTATTATTGCTGGTACATCTGACCTCAAATAGTAATGTGTTTCAGATGAACATTAATTGGGTGAAAAGATAAATTTAGTAGCTCATGTAACAGGACACAGAAAGGGAAACTGACCCTTGATGGATATTTCAAAGGCTGATTCCAGTATTTCTTAGAGATGATATGTCTAATTTTGACTTCATATACTGACCAAAATACAAATCCTCCAGGACAATGTGCTTTGGTGAGAACTCTGAATATAAACTGAACTTTATTCGTCCGCCAGATGTGGTGAGATGGATAAAAAGATGACAACAACTTTGCCTTTGCCTTGATGAAACAGTAATGTCTCTGGTTCGACTCCAGCTGGACACCTTTGTTGCATGTCTGTCATACACGTCTCTCTCCACACGTTTCCTGTCTGCCTCCAGCCCAACCCAACCCTTTCTCTTGCACTGTCATGGTCTAATAAAGGCATAAAAGGCTCCCCACAAGAAATAACTTTGTCTTGATGATCTTATTAGTATTATCTTACAGTACCTGAACATAGATGAACATTTTGCAACTTTTACTGTACAAGTATCATCAGTGTGTAGACCAGAGAGAGAGAGAAGGATGGTGTGAGGTCCCCACCTGTGGAGGTAAAAATGCAAAGTTCGTCCTGAGGGTGGTGCTAAAGGAGAGGGTCAAGGGGTCATTCAAATCTAAAGGGATCATCCTCTAGGGAGCAGGAATGTGCTCAGATAATGTCATGCATGGCCAAAAATGAGCTGTCATGGTTGTGGTAATTTGGTTAAACATACATTTATTTGGTAACATGCACTTTGTACATTCTGACAGGTAGCTGGAGACTGTCAGCAACTCCATCTTCAGCCCATCTGCATCCTTCTGTTGAGTTCTTTTGTAGCTGTTACGCCCCCGTCTAGGGAGGTAGTAGCACAACATAAGAGTTAAGAGGCAGTTCCCTCCAAAGTCTAGACAGTGAATTGCAATTAAAGTGAAATAATTTATTACTACAAAAGGTGAAATTGTGACAACAAAAAGACTCCTTACAATATAACAAAACAGAAGAAAACAGTGCAAAAGGAAATGGCAGCTCGCCCCCACAGCTTCAGTGCTGTTTACAAGATGTTCATCAACATTGTATTTACAAAATCTAGATTCTTACGGCGAATAACTAGAGCACTGGGCCCAACAGGGTCAACGAACACAACAGGGTTTGGAGACTGAGGACAGACCTGAGGTGCTGCTGTCAAACTCCAGCATGTTGTCGATGGACCAGTCAGCAGCAGACGCTCCCCAGGCTGAACCCACAAATCCAGCCAATCAGAAAGAGACACGTATAAAGTTGACACCCAAAGATCCTTGCAGGAACAGAGGTTATAGTATTATCATATATATGATAATGTAAATTGGGGTTTTAAATGTTTAAACTAGAGTTTTAAATTAAACTAGAATCCCATAATCGTTGTCCTCCGGTCACCTTGCGTTCTCCTGTGTGATGACCTGTCTTCTGTCTGCCGGCGTGTCCTGTCTCAGTCCTCTCTGCTGGGACTTCGGTCTGTCTGCTCTGCTTTTAGGTTTTCTGAGTACATTTAGCTCCAACGCGGCCACACAAAGAGGTTTTCTCTGCGTCTCAGAGGCTTTTTCCTGAACAGAAAAACATCAAATCAGAGTTGGACGACTTTTGTCTTTTAGCCAGAACCCGAGACCTGCTGAAATTTGACCGGGGTCTACATGAGCCTGTCTGTTGCAGAGTTTGATGCAGGATCCAGTATGCTGAAGCTTTATGACAACGTGTACCACTGTGATGCCATGTGGATTCACAGGTGACTGTGTAATGCTATAGAATGTGTAACATTGCATTAAAGGCCTCAGAAACTCAACTGAATCTTCTCCTCTGAACTGTTTTCATCTGTTAAAAGCTGCGATTGATGTGAGGAGGGAACCTTAAAGGCTTTGATCCACATTAACACAGGACTTTTATCTCTCCTCTGATGTTCCTTCTTCAGAATACATGAAGGTCTTTTATTGTGAAACCAGCTGAGGATAGATAGATGGAACGTGTGAACATTTATTTATTTAGCCTTGGTTGCTGTCAGACTAAAAATCAGGGGGGTTTACTAAAATCATTAGGATTCATCCTCTGAGGAGCAAGAATATGAACAACACATTTCAAGGCAGTCCAGCCAATAGATACATATCTCTGTACCAACCATATTTAATGACACTGCTGTATGTTTTGCAAAAACAAAATTCACCTCCTTCTTCATCAAAGTATATTGTCCAGAAAAAAGGAAAATATACGTAAAGCGAGTGCACTGTACCTCAAAATCCCCACAAATGTGCCGTTCTCTGTTTTATATCACAGTAAACTGAATATCTTCAGGTTCTGGACTGTTGGTGTGATCTCACAAAATAAACAAGCCCACTCGCACCCAAAAGGCGTACAAATAACCCGGGTTTACAATGTGAAAAGACGTGCAATGTGTACGCCAAAGTCAAATTTTGCGTGCATATCATACGCCTGTTTCGCGTGCATTACATACGCCTGTCATCTAACCCCCCGTAATGAGATCACAGTTCGTGTCCCATGTGAAACCAAAAGTCAACGTGAAGTTTTTTGTTGTTACTTTTGTTGTAAAGTAAAGTATGTAAAGTACATAACTTACTTAATTTATGTTACGTACGTTAGTTTACAGATGTAAGTTACATTAGTTTGGTGAAGTAAGTTACATTATTTACACCCAAACTGTGATGTTTTCCTGAACCTAACCAAGTTGTTTTCATGCCTAAACCTAACCGCGTGATATTTGGACGCATCCGTTCTCCACAGAAGTGAATGGTAAGGATTGGCGTATCACCTGCACGCGAAAGTTGACTTTGGCGTATGCACTGCACGCTATTTAAAGTGTAAAAGTCGTGTTATTTGTATGCATATTGGCGAGACCGAAATAAACATTCTAAATAAATCACTTCTGGGCTCTAGGTGGAGATTTTTGGACATTTTATGGTCTGCACAATTAACAAGAAAATAAACAACAGATTAATCGATAATGAAAATAACAATTTGTTGCTGCCCTACTTTGGATACAGACATTTAGATTTAAAAAAACTGTTTTATTCACATGTCAGCTGCTCAGAAATAACGACCACACCAGAGAGCGAGCCAAGGGAACGCAACACAACGCCGCCTGTCCGGATCATTCCTGCTTTCCCAGAATTCCCAGTCTGGGACTCCTCATTAGCCCAGTTCTGTTGAGCAAGAAGACGCTGGCGGTGGATGGAGAACGTTCCAAGGGCGAAGCTGCAGGTATTCCCAGCTGTGACAGGAGGTGAGGAGAGGAAACGAGGCCAGGCTCACATTCTTCCCCCAAAACTGTCCTCATCTCCTCAGGACGTTCATGGTTACAGACCGAGTCCTCCTCAGTCCAAAGTGGGTCAGCTTCCACACACTTACAGTATCTGGACTGTGCAGTTAAAATGCTAATTTGATCCTATTTCACAATATCATCATATCCCATAATTAATCACTTTTCTTGGCATTTAGAAATGGACATCCAGCACATTGTTCATGTTTCTCTTTGTGATATTTCTATTTTTTTTTCATTAAATTTTGATATTTCTTGTAAAAATCTAGCCAGTATTTGTTGGAATACCTGCAGTAGCTAAAATGCTGCACTGATGGTGGCGCTGGATGAAAGCTCAGGGTAATGAACCTGTCCGTAGCACCAAATATCAAAAACTGTCGAGAACCAAAAGCTGACATCAAATGTCTGGTCAGATTCAGATCTTGTTCACTTCTTCTTTGATTAGATAGCTTCTGATTTAAATTACAACTTTACTAATTTTACTGTAGACTTGGCTTCTTTTGTTAAATGAAAAAAAGGTTTTGTAGAATAAATATGCTTTGTGCGTCAGTATTCTTCAGCAGAAGTGCTCATTGATGCCTGAACCTTTTTTTTATATCCAAATTGGTGGGCTGCGTGCGACAATTTTTGTAATTTTTTGACAATCAGACATTCATGTCAACGTTACACAGTGATTGGTCAGCTGTGTGAAGAACTTCTCTCTTACCGCTCTTATCACTCATTTTTCATTCTTTACTATTTCTGTATGATTGTAATCACTTCTGGCTTTCAATGTGGTCGAACGACACGGTTCGTTTTGAGCAAATCCCTGACTTTACGTCTCTCAAAGTAAGGTATAAACTAGTATTGATTTAGTATCACTATGGCACCAGTATCGAAATATTTAGAATGATACCCAGCCCTACTTACGGGGCCACCAAACAGAAATTCTTCTGTCTTTGTAACCTTATTCCTGTCTTGTTGACACATTTAAAAAACATAATTGCTAATCTAGTTTATTGTTTAACTTTTTTCCCTAAAAAATAACGTATAGACTCATTCAGAAATAGTCCCTCTTAATCATCACTTATGACCCACTAGAAGTGTGTGGTGGTGTCTGTATCTGCAGAGACCCTGCCCTCTGCCTGGATTTTCTTATTTTGCTGTGTTCAGAACGTTTCTGGGCATCAACCTTTGGGCAGTGGTGTGTAGCCCCCAGCCAACAACAGCGCAGCGCAGGGTGTGAGGGGCGGGACTCTATAAAAACGTAGCAACCAGTTGTCAGATTATAAGCACGTGAGACCACCTGAGGCTTTGAGCCAGGGAGGAGTGGCTAACTTTGAATGTTGTGTTTACAAACAGCAACCGACAAATCCTACTGGTTATACCTTTAAGTCAAAGATCAGGCCTGTACTACGAACCGAGTTCAACATACCCAGGGTATCTTTTCATTATCTGGCTTCACTTAACCTAACAAAGACAATCCCACTACCTTTTTATCAACTCGGTAAGTCAACCATGGTTTCCCAATCTAGTCACGAGCGCGTTCACACAAAAGGGGCGGTGTTTGCAGCATATGACCAATCACAATCATGGACAAGTCTACTGACAGCAGAGCGGCATATTTTACAAACGAAGAGCAAACTATAATATTGGACACATGCGAAGAAGTGAACCACATAATCCAGCTAAAAGCAACACAGCTGCAGCTGCCAAATGCAGCAAAAAATCACTGACTGTGTGAATGTGTGTAAATTAAAAGGCTTATCATTAGGGTACAAGAAGATCTGATTAATTACATGTGTGTATTCCAGTAAATTAATGTGTTGCTTAGATGTGTTCTTATGGCGTGTATGAGAACTTTAGTCTTATTCTTTCAGCTGTAACCCCGGCGGTGTCAAGCAGAGTAAATAGAAAACAAATATAAAAACATAATTCAAAGCAGTAAGTAGGCTTACCTGGCCTTACCTTATCTGGCCAGTCTAACTGCTTCAGCTGGAACACACTGTGCTCTCACCAAGATCTTGTTTTATAATAACAAAATAATTTACCGTGATAAACTAGTTCATGCAGCCACCCTGTAGGGTTCAAAGCGCGAGCTTCTTTCTGTGTTATAACGAGAACAGTGAAGCCACAGTAAGCTGTCTGTCTGTTCCACCTCCAGCAGGTGAAGACCAGTGTTTCCTGTGTGAGTTAAATCATGAGGTGATGGCGATGATGAGCTGACGGCAGCACCAGAGCTTCTCCAGAGCTCTCCACACTTTGTTCACCGTGTCCGACTGACAAACTGGAAGCTGCAGACAGTCTGCAGACGGAGCTGAGGAGACGCTCATCACCCTGTCAGGGCACCACAAACTGCTGCTCTGCTAACTGAAGCTACAGTTCAGACACATTTTATACATTTTACCAGATTCACTATGAGTACATTAGATGTTTAAACTGTGTTTCAGATTATTCATCTCCAGTCCAACAAACTTACAATCAACTTGGAGATTTTTGTGATATACAAATTGAGTCAAATTTCCTCTTACATGTGCTGGATGGTAAATTTAACATAGTTTTCCTCAGAGGGTTAAACAAGTGTTTAATTTGTTACTTATTCAGAATTTTTTCTTTATACTGTTATTGTTATTTAAGAGGAACGTACAGTAGATGTTAAATGACTTGGTTGGTTAAATATACATGTAAAAAAGATCAATCTACTTATCAGTCAGTGACTTGTTGTCCTTCAGTCTGGATAAATATCTAATCAGGACTGAGTGACACCTGACACACCAGGTGAATCCACTTAACTGCAGTTAACGAGCAGCTTCACTGCAGCATTCTTGGTTTTAAATCAGAGCTTCATTATATTCATTATACCAGCTGTGTTTGAGCCATTTTCTGCTCTGAACGCTCGTCTTGTTGGCTGACGCACAAAAACACACAAGCCATCTTTAATGTACAATAAAACTGAAAGACAGACTATGAATCATTAATCAACACAATTTCTCAGATGCCAGTGATTGGATTTGGACAAAACTTCCAAAAGGATCTTTGTCTTTTGTTTTTGCATAATTACACAAAATGCATTCACTATTAAAATGACATTTTAATCTGTAATTTCATGGCTTCAAATTAATTAATTACAATTAAGAGGAGTTTAAGAGAGTTCAGAGTACAGAGCCAAGCAACCTGCATGTATTATAATGCAACTATGTCGATTATTTTGGTACTTTAATCACGTTTTAGAGCACACCATGTATTTAATACAATATATTTAACACATGAAACGAAAACACATCTGAAATGTATCAATTCAACAAAGGCACATCCAAATTAGAGGGACAGCAGATAAACGTTCACTCTGTCACGAACACACAAGCTTTTGGCCTGTTTTAGTTTAGCTACACTTCGCAGACCTATCAGGAGCGTTTCCTCGTTGAAACTGCTGTTGTCACTTGACATCAGTCTTGACTTCATTTCTGCTCAGCAAGTCATTTAATGGACTACTTTACTTCTACTTTAATTATATTACATTTTTATTTACATGTAAGCCTTTTCCCAAATACTTGTACACATATTTCTACACACTTAAAAAAGCCCATGTGGTCATCCGTCTGTCAGGTGATAAAGACAAGAAGGAAGTTTGTCCTCTGGGTTGTGGAATCTCACAATGCTTTTCTTTTACTGAAGTTTTGAGATGTGTGTTTTGAGACCTTTTGCCACCTCCTCAATATAATGGAGGTGAATGGAATTCATGTGTGAATTAAGTGTTTTGAATTAGTGTGGGGTATAGGTCTGCCTGCAGCAGTTTACAGACCATGAAGTTTTGTTTTGTGATGAAAACATGAGATGAAATAAAACTGTCTGTGACTTTAGCAGCATGTGTTCTGCTCCTGCTGCGTCTCAGTTTGCAGTAAATTAGCCTCCATTGTCAGCAGCAGCAGCCTTACGTCCGGGTGATCAGATAGCAGCTTCACAGCCTGGAAACATCAACGCTGGAACCAGCAGCTCCACTGGCAGACTGATGACGACCAGCGAGGCTCGCTGACTTCATACGACCGCCTGGAAGCAGCCGGCGCTCAGAGGATGAATGAGACTTAATGAGACCGAGATGGGAAAAACAATAAAGATAAAATGATGAAAGATGTAAATATTTGATGCCGTTTGTCTTCTAGTGGGACGATGATGATGAAGAGGCTGAACACATTTACTGCTGAGTGTGGAGGTGGAGCTCATTTTGAACTATTTTGTATCGGACTGCAACTAATGATTATCCTCATTTTGGATTAATCAGCTGATTATTTTCTCCATTAATCGATTGATTGATTGATTG